>JASAMW010006020.1:0-67695 GCA_030247985.1 Epsilonema sp. ZAB3_2
AACTCAGATGTTTACAAAATTTGAGCTTCATAGGCCAAGTGGAAGCTACTCAAACACGTTCTTTCCCCGGTGGTCAAAAACGAGGGTTTTTCAAACTAATAGTGCCGATTAGGGGGTCTTCTGTGCATGGTCCAAACAAAATTAGCCTCGTAATGAAAAAAGATGTTCCAAAATGCTAGAAAAATGCGTATCTCATGCATTAGCCCCAGTGCCAGGGTAGCAACGCGTTGAACTGGGTATCTTGAAAGAATAAGACCGAGATTTTTCTCCATACTGAAGAAAACGTCGATTTTGAGCTTCGAGATTCAAACCGTCGCAATTTCCGAAGTATGTGGACGAAATAGTTGAAATTTTGTACATACCTGCGTTGAAGCCTTGGCTACAAAATAAAAGAAACCGCATGAAAATCTAAGATGTGGTTCCAGAGTTACATGCACGGAAAGGTGGACGGTTTATTTTGAGACACTCTGTATATGCATGTAGATATCTTTTCTACAGTATGGTACTGTTACTGTGCCAGATGACCTGGATGCAAGCACATGAAAAGAATGCAGGTGATAACGCAGAAGCAGTTTATTAATTAATACTGTATCCTTCTTTTCCCGATTAAACAGCTTGAGCCGACCGAACAAATACTCTAGACCAAATTTTGAACATTGAGTTAGTACGTCACGTATCACTGCGGCTACGTTACCCACGGCAACCACGACAGCGCCAAAAGCAGGACACGATAGCGGAAATGATGCCAGCCACAGCAATGCCGATGAACAACGCTAGAACATAGGTCCACCATTGCTTCTCGAAGCACTTGTTCACCTTGCACTCGTCTTTGGCGTTGATTGTAGATGCCTGAAGAAGCAGTATGAGGGCGAGTGAAAACAGAGAACGGAAAGAAAGAACAGAGCATGATCGGAAGAGTGGCATAAGCGAAAGAAAGCAGGACAAACAAAAGCGACCGCACAAGATGGAATGGAAAAAAGTAATGATCAAAACTAAAGTTCTGGTTCTGGAAATTTTCGGCAGCATTAGGTTTACGTATTCGCTCATGCCTTTTACAGTATTTTTCTCACATTTTTTTTATTTGGTCTATCATTCTGATGCGCAATTCGAGCACTAATTTCCCGCCAGATCCCCTTTAAAATTTATTATAAATTGTTTATCGGAAAAAAGTACACGTACACGGTACATAGTGGTTAGGTTAGTAACATCCCCCGAGTACTACAGAGTGTCTCAAAATAAACCGTCCACCTTTCCGTGCATGTAACTCTGGAACCACATCTTAGATTTTCATGCGGTTTCTTTTATTTTGTAGCCAAGGCTTCAACGCAGGTGTGTACAAAATTTCAACTATTTCGTCCACATACTTCGGAAATTGCGACGGTTTGAATCTCGAAGCTCAAAATCGACGTTTTCTTCAGTATGGAGAAAAATCTCGGTCTTATTCTTTCAAGATACCCAGTTCAACGCGTTGCTACCCTGGCACTGGGGCTAATGCATGAGATACGCATTTTTCTAGCATTTTGGAACATCTTTTTTCATTACGAGGCTAATTTTGTTTGGACCATGCACAGAAGACCCCCTAATCGGCACTATTAGTTTGAAAAACCCTCGTTTTTGACCACCGGGGAAAGAACGTGTTTGAGTAGCTTCCACTTGGCCTATGAAGCTCAAATTTTGGAAACATCTGAGTTGAAGCCTTTGCTACAAAATACAAAAAACCGCATGAAAATTTAAGGTGTGGTTCCAGAGTTACATGCACTGGAAGGTGGACGGTTTATTATGAGACACCCTGTAGAATTTGCCAAAAGCCAGTGGATAATCACAAGCACAAAGAATTTGCCAAACCAGAGGATAATCACATAACCATGCATAAAAAAGCCTTGTACAAGTACAATACGTATCAGGAATCCTACAGTAGTACGTATTTTTTATGTTTTTCACCAGCCAAAATTAACATCCTTTTCGCTCTCTTCGAAGTCATCCACTGAGCTTGAGCTGTCAGCAAACTCAAAATCTTTTATCGACTTGTTTCTTCCACGAAGACAGCAGCAGCAAATCCAGATCAAAATTGCAATGACCACCAGTAGAACGATTCCTCCGAGCAAAAACACCCACCAAAACTTCTCGATCCAGCCTTTAGTACTTTCAGTGTTATCAAAAATGTATAATTCTGCTTAGGGGAAGAATGGACGACTTAGTGTAAACGCACAGAGCATCCCTGGCAGATATTGGCCCCAATTTTTTGGGTATTTGAAATATCCAATTATTTGGATATCCAATTAATTGGGTTTTACGAAACCATTACATTGGGTTTTTCCGAAACCATTTTATTGGATATCCAATTAATTGGGTTTTACAAAACCATTGTAATGGGTTTTACCCGTTTTACGTTTACCCGTAATGGGTAATGGGTAATACCCAATTAATTGGATATTTCAAATACCCAAAAAATTGGGGCCAATATCTGCCAGGGATGCTCTGTGCGTTTACACTAAGTCGTCCATTCTTCCCCTAAGCAGAATTATATATTTTTGGTGTTTATTAGTCAGATTCACACTACTTGAGAAATAAAACTTGTCAGGTTGCAACAGTTTAGTACTTACATGTCATCACATACCTAACCAGAGAACTTTAATTTGCATGGCCTACGCTATGGGGTCATCCAGGGTGCGTGTACCCTGACCCTAGTCCAATCCCAATGGTTATGGCCAGCAGGGCGCTTGCCCGGGAGCGCGAGATGGGTTCGATTCCCTGGTGTACGTACATCTGGCAAATTTTTCTTCTCGATTCCTTCAGGAGACTTTGCAATCCAAATACGTACGTAGTATCAATTTTTTATATGTCCAGTATGTGTGAATCTGACCACTTGTAGTTGTATCAGTTTTGGTTTTAGTTGTAGTGGTTGTTGTGATGGTTGCATTTACGGGTGGAACTCGGATCTCTTGAGTGAGCAGAAGAAAACAGAGGGAGCTGAGCGGATGAAAAGGAAGACGTACTGCGCTGCGGCATAAAAACATGCTGAAGAAAAAGTGGAGCAACCAATTCAAAAAACCGACCACTCATCAGATAAAAAAGAAAGAAAAATGATACGTAGCGTGGTTATTTCTTCCGTTCACCTACATTTCAGTCATTCCCCGACATACACATAGCACACATTACAGAAAGCCTGTCAAATCAGTACACCACCACAATTTGTTTGGAGAGAAGATAGGCGTTATCACGGATATCACTTAGAGCTTGAGCTGGATGTTCCCGATTTAGCTGACTTCTTTTCATCTTGTTCCTTCTCTTCTCCTCCTTCTTGTTGTTCTTCTCCCTTTTCCTCATTCTCCCCTTCTTCTCCTTTCTCTTCTTCTTCTGCTTCTTCCTCTTCTTCCTCTTCTTCTCCACTCTCCACATCCTCTTCCTTACTCTTCCACTTGTATTCCCAGCAGTCGCAGGCTCCGCAGTAGATAAAGACAGTCGGTTGCCAAAGAAAATAAAGCCACTTCGGCCTTTGTCCGCTTTGTGCGAAATAGTTCACAAAGCCTTATTGTATGTCTTACCGAGCGGAATATAGCGGAATTCTTGAAGGTTTCCCGAAATGGACTTGGGCGTGGGCACAATTGGACAAAATTTTGAACTAAATATCTACGAAAATTGCCTGCACAGAAATTTTATCAGCAGATGAAAATTTTTTACGAAAATTACATTTGTTTGAAAGCCCTTTTGTCCGAAAAAAATACCATCAATCCTAACATATCGCCGTTGTGTTTACCAGTTTCTTTTACAGCGCATCGACTACACTACTGGTATGTACCGTAGGCGCGAGGATATGAGGTCCTACTGTACATACATACGAGTAGGCGCTTCCCTCTTTGGCCACCGACTATAATGCAGAGAACCATGATCGCAGCAGCGATGCCTAAGATCAGTAGCAGAACAATGAACCAGATCCACCAGGTGTCTCGCAAATATTGGATCGCTCGATCTCGTCGCACTCTCGGCGTCGCATCATCCGGCGGTTGTTTCTCAGGAGTCACGGTGGTCGCGGCCGAAGACGGTCCAGTAAAGGTAAGCTGGGGCAAGTTCGGTGCCTATCCGCGCATCGCATCACCCCCAAACGCACCACTTCAATTCACAAGTCTCAAACATAAATCTGGCAAGGAATGTCCCGCGAAATTTGGCATTTTCCCTTTTGGTTTCCATCGAAAACAAGTTCAAGCAACTCAAGCAACAGCGTGGGCTTACGGTAAATTGTATGTAAATTGAACTGTTAAGTTGTTAACCAGCTCCGTAATGCTCTGGACCGCAGGGCACCGAATAGAAGCGCCGGCGGTAAAGGAGCAGAAAATTATTGATCCGACCAATGAATGACTGCCGGGTGACCCGCGGGGCCTGCGGTCCAGAAGCAGTATGGAGCTGGTTAAGCCTTTAAAGGCTAAAAAAAGCAACGGCTCCTGGTCAGATTTGCCCCAGTTACCCTGCTGGTAGTCGTGGAGGGCTCGGTAGTAGCAGCTTCACTGGAAGCGCCGGGAGTGTTGACGTCGGTGGTGCTCGGGCTCGGGGTAGTGCTGGACAGGATGAGCAGGGGATAGCAGCATGTGAGTAGGACGAGAATGATGAAAAGCTGTGGAAGCTGATGGATGCAGCTGCGGGCAGACGACATCGCTTCGACTTGGGAGGAGACGGCGAGCAGAGCAGAGCGAAAAAAAGCGGAAGAGAAAAACAGGAGCGACTGCACACAACAAAAACAGCGAAAAGAATGGCGGACCGAGGGTGGGGTGGGGTGGATAAAGAAGACAATATTGAATCTACAATATGTCGTTACTATTTAAATTATTATTATTATTTTTTGTTATTAGAATGATGAATACCAGGACTCCATGTGAATACGTAAGTTATTTGTATCTCAAGCTTGAAGTATCGCAAAGACCGAGTTCGCCCAAGTCAGGCAAACCCAAGGTCAATCTAATCTTTTACATGGTAAATTGTTGAATGTCGAGGGCGACCGCATATTTGACCTAAATTTTTGTCGACTTGGACTTGAAGAGACATAATCAAATTACTTCGATGACAATTTCTATTCGAATTTGTCTATTTTATTTCTCTTGCCTGCAACACTATTCTTCTTTTAGTAGTCCGCAAGAAAGACAACCGTTGGCTGGAACACTACTGAATTATTGTAACTGTCAAACAATGATGTGAAAGTGATAATGTCGGTGGCAATACAAATGAACTATCGAATGAGTCAACTGCTGCGATCGATAAATCGATATCGCTTCTCACAATTTAGTTTATCAAAGCTGTTCTACACGTGTTTGTTTCTATGCGGCCTATTTCTGTGGTATAGGCCCAATTCCTTCAAATCAACTTCGCATTTTGATCATCTGGCATCGCAGTTAGAGCAAAACTTGACATTTGATAAAAAGATGGAACTGTGGAAGAATAACCATCAACTGGTACCATTTCTTGCGAGAGAACCACGATTTTACATGCGAAGAAAGGGGAATTTGGCTCTGTGCGCGGTACCCAAGGCTTTTCTGTCCAGCATGGCGAAAATTTTCGCTTATCTCAACGACAACTCACTTTGCGACTTATCATTGGGACTGGATAAGGCCGATTTTCGTCTCTGTAGACGAGCGAGAGCAGGCAAAAGCTTGCAAAAATTGAAGGAGCTTGGTATGAAATAATTTTGACCAAAAGAGAAGGAATACTACCACTGCACATACATAGGATATTTCGAACAACAGTACAGCACACACACACTGGCATTGTACTGCATTTTCTAGAGCACAATATTCGTTTGTTTGCCATCGCTCGGGATCCAATCTCCAGGTTTTTGTCCGGATGGCTCGACAAGTGTGTATCTACGAAAAGAAAGGTGAAATAGGCTGCCACATTACAATGTAAAACAACTACCGTATTTACCGGTGTATAGCCCCGAGGCTATAATTGAGAGGTCCTTTATGGGGATATGCATGGGGCTATGCATGGGACATTTTTATGTTTTTGAAAGGTGCACAAACAGAGGCATGCTTTTACATATGACCAGATCAGCTAGCTTCAGGTACTCTAAAGTACGCACTTTTTATTCCAGGATTGGTGCTATAATTGCGACATTGATGACCTGGACTGTTTCATCAACTCCAACTATGCTTCACTAATGAAACTGTCCACAACCGAATCATCAAATTCTGCTTCTTTCTGGCCCATGCAAGACCATTTCTACCCAATGAATTGGCTCTGTGGCAAGCATCTGCCGTGGAACGTCAGCTTCGTAAAATTTAGCAGAACTGATGCCTTCTACTCTAAAATCATAAATTTGCTGAAAAGCGATGGAGTGGACGACATTGATATCAGGTCTGCTCTGCTGCTATTGAAGTACTGCAATGCAATCCATTTTATTTTACTTTTACAGTCTTTATACACCTGTGATGGACCTTTTTACACCTGTGATGGACGGACCAATAATAATTCGTGGTATGTGGGTAAACAGCCTTTTCTACGTTCTCTCTTGCATTTTCTTTTTAGCATCATTCATCGAGCTATGACAAACACCACTTCCAAGCATAAGACATTCGGATCTGAGGACTTTTCCAAAGCTCTGGGATTGCTGGCATCACAACCTGCATTGTATGAAACACTGATCAAGACATACCACCAAGATTATCAGCTACTGGACCGTCATTTTCAAGTGCAGCCAAAGTTTTCAGACTGGTTGAAGCATAATAACGAAGTGACAAATTTTTACAAATGAAACCTGTGACGCGAAGTGCCATGCCAGCTGAGCCCACGAACAAACTTTTATTCCGCCATTTTGAGATTGAGTTGAAAAAATGTGTGATTTGATTTTTTGATTATAAATTGCATTTGTAATGCTCTCTAACGAAGCCCGGCGTAAGTAGGACACGTACTCCTAGAGCGCAGCTCGCCCGTCTCTTTCCTGACTTTTTTATATACAAATAAAGGTAGAGCCGCGCCATAGGTACGACGGCTAGGGCTACGTGGAAACGAAACGGCGTCATCTGGTCAAGAACTCCTAGACCGTGCACTACTTCTAAACGTGTGTTGTTGTGCGGTCTAGGAATCCTTGGTCCGGCGTCCTCTTCTGTTGGCGTCGCGTCAACTTTGAAGTCAGAAAGAAGAGCGACGGCAAACGAACGAAACCCCGAAGGCGTTCAGCTTCCGCCTTCCGTTGTGAACTATAGAGTGTGAACCAACACATTTACAGTGAGAACAGCCGAAGATGGAGTGCTGTTTTTGTCACGAACGGGTGCATAAGAAGACGGAGCAGCAGCAGCAACAAAGCACGGAGGATTCCAAGGACGCCCTACTGGCCCACATGCAGTATTCGCATCTCAACTGTACGCCATTCGTGTGCACACTGTGCAAGGCTGCGTACGGGGATGAAAACGAGCTTCAGTTGCATTTGACTGTGGTGCATCAGATCACGAAAGATACTGCGATTCCCGATGAACAGGTACTGTAGGTATTTGCTAGTTGCGCTAAGACTTGGGTGGTCACGAGGTCAACTGGTCAATAGATTGATAGTAACGAAAGAATCGCGGTTCCTGGCCTGGATGAACTCGTGATTTTGATGTTTTCGTTCGCGATACTGAAAGTATTGGGAGTGGATCTAAGCAAAAATATGTCAATTTGGCTTGGGAGAAGAATGGAGGACGTAGTGAAGCGAAACAAAGAGGCATTGGCCCGTATTCGCCCCTAAATATAGGGGTTTCAAATCCCCTATTTTTAGGGTTTTACGAAACCTATTTCCTCCACGTTTCTTTTCAAGTTAACGTCCTCCAATCTTCCCCTAAGTGGAGTTATATATTTTTGATCTTGTGTTCTTAGAAGAAATAGCGGGCGAACTTGCGACCACGCTCCATTCATAGTAACTCAATTAGTGGATATAGGGTACTGTGGGGTAAACCCGGTCACCAATGCTTTTCTGAACTTGCCGCTTCAGCAAATGATGAGCATGGTAGCTCATTTGAAAGAGGAGAGTTCAAGGAATCGAGTGGTTACTAGGTGTCCGGGCTTACCCCCTTGTCCGGGATTACCCCACTGTACCCTATTTACAAGTTGCGCTTAGACTTGGGTGGCACGCACCTAATTGTTCTTTCAGTACTTTGTGCACGTGAAGAAGGAGAGTATGTTTATGATGGCGGCTGCCCTGAGTCTTCTGTCCCAACTCACAGAGATGGACAAGAAGGGCAGTTTGGCCAGCGACGAAAGCGAAGCCCTGGTCTCCATGTGGAAGCTGGTGGTAGAATTCGGCGCGTTAAGAGTCGGAGCTGCTGCAACCACTGCCCTGGCTGCGAGTGCAACCAGCCACATCTTGCCAACCCGAGCCATTAAAGGGGGGATGCGGCAAAGATTTCCCATAGTGTCGGCGAGAATCGATTTTTCAAGTTTTCTTTCTGTGAACCTTTGCAGTTTTACATGCTGAGTCGATCATACCCACCTGTCTCGACGCGATTTTGCCTCCTCGCAAAGAAAACCCACTTGCAAAGGGCGTTTCGCAAAAAATGCGGGAATCGTTGCGAAACACGCCTTGTACAAGTGGATTTTCTCTGCGAGGAAGCAAAATCGCGAAGAGAAAGGTGGGTGGGATCGATTCAGCATGTAAAACTGCATAGGCTCACCGAAAGAAATTTGAAAAATCGATTCTCGCCGTCACTTATGAGAAACCTTTGCCACATCCGCCCTTTACGCGGGAGTTACGAGAGGAGAATTCCCGATCTCCGGACCAGGAGGAGAAGCCTGCCGCTTCCTCGTCGTCTCGGTCGCGACGTCGCAAACCGAGAAAAGCGACGAAACCGAGGCGGAAGAAGAGCGAATCCGAGGATGACGAGAAGGAGACGAAGGAGAAGGAGAAAGACGCGAAGCGCAAAGTGATGTTTACGTGTCGCGTCTGCGCCCGACAAGTGCGCAACCTCAAGACGCACATGATGACGCATAGCAGCGAGAAATGGCATAAGTGTCAGGTAAGTACATGGTGAAGTGGGTATCTAAATAAATAGGGTACTGTGGGGTAAACCCGGACACCTAAGCTCCTCTGAACTTGCCGCTTCCTCAAAATGATGAACACGGTAGCTCATTTGAAAGAGGAGAGTTCAAGGCATCGATTGATAGAATACTTGTTTCAATCGGTCGTATGGTTGCTGAGTAATACTAGATGTTCGGCTTTACCCAGTGTTCGGGTTTACCCCACAGTACCCTATATATCCACTACTTGCGCTGATGTACTTGTATCTTCATTGAGACAACCACCCCCAGTCAACTGTATTGGTCTCAAAATTACCAAAGCTCGGTTGAGTGCGGCTTTGTCTCTTGTCTGTTTTACCCCACATTACCCTAAACTTAGTGATTAGGCATGTCTCATAGCTCATTCACATTGGAGACTTGCGCTGAGGCGTACGCCGGACGCACGGCGCGTTTACGTCTCGGCATACGCAAAGGCACGCCGAGCGTACGCCGGGCGCATCCCCCCAGTGTGAATCTGCCTTCATTCCTGTGAATTCTGTTAAACTGTATCTGCAGGTGTGCGCCAAGAGTTTCCGTTCCAAGAAGTACATGCGGGTTCACATGCGCTGTCACACGGGCGAGAAGCCGTACGCCTGTCCGGAGTGTCCGTATCGGAGCGCGCAAAAGAGCAGCCTCAACACGCATGTCACCTATCAACACGCGGTGAAACTGCAGCATAAGAGCGAAGACGGCGGCGAAGACCAAGTCATCTTCCCCTTTAAGATGCACGAGTGTCGAGTGTGCGCCAAGCGATTCAAAGGCGGGTTTATACTTCACCCTGTAGTAGTACCTGTGTAAAGTTTCAAACAGCTTTTAGTACCCCTTTCGCCTTAGGGCAAAAGTGGCACCTGTGCATATTTATGGGGCTCTCAGCACGCGCTTATTGTCCATTAGCTGTGAGGTTACGAACGGGTGTCCCAATGCTCGCTCAAGCGTATTTTGAGTGCTCATTCAATACTTTATGTGAGCTTGGGACACCTGTGCACTGAACGTTGCAGCTACTGGAAATGAAAAGAGGGAAATAGAATGGGGAAAATCTGACCATAAGAGTTGGGTGAGGGCTATGTTTTACGTTACGGTCTAGCTAGAAGTACTGTAATGATGCGTGTATAACCTCCTCCCTGATCGTGTATAACCCCAGTTGAAGTTTATTTTCCATGATTCCAATGACTTCCTTACAACTCACCCACCACAAACTTTACCACTTGATTGATTGATTGACCTGAATTGCAAGAAATGATGGCCCTACAACCCAACCAACCTTACAATCTACGCCCACCGAGCAAACTTTTTTGCGGGGTTATACACGAATCCTTACAGTATGAACCCGCCTTTATGCACAAGGCTCACTTGGCCGTGCATATGCGCGCCCATACGGGCGAAAAGCCGTACGCCTGTTCGCATTGCGAATACCGCAGTCGACACGCGGCAGAACTGAAAGTGCACGTACGCAAACACACTGGCGAAATGCCCTACAGGTGCCAGTACTGCGACCGGGGCTTTAGGAGAAGAAACGTGATGAACATACACGAGCGCACGCATACAGGTGAGTGGGTGAGTGAGGCGTGGTTCACATAGTTGGTCGGTCCACTGAGGGATGGTTTGCAAATTACGTCAGGAAGGGGGAGGGAATTCCACTTCCTCTGCTTGGCTGAACTGTCTGACGCTATTATTCTGATTGCTGAAAACCAGGGATTTGGCTGAAAAAACTACCTGACGTAATTTGTAAACTTTCCCGTAGAAGATGAGAAGACTTCTGCCCACGAGTTGAGTAGTGTTGTTGAGCGTGGCCGCTTGGTCGCGTAATGTACCATATGGTGTTGTATGCATTCGATGTGGCAGACAGGTTTGACCTAGGTAATTTCAACGTCTCCGCAACTATCGGTGGACCGACCATTACCAAGAGAAATTTTGTCTGTTCGTTTGATGCTTTGGTCGGATTTTCCCCAGGTTGCCCTCTCTCCACCTCTAACGCATAGAAGACAAGACAGATTTAGAAGTAACAACCCGCTCAAAGTTTTAACCACCCCTACAATGTTTTGCTGAGCTACACGTACTAACGAGTGCTAGCCCGTCGCACTTGCGCACAATTACAATAACGATCTGGGTACTAGCGAAGTATGAATCCGCCTTTAAGCAGAAAGGTCACTTAGCCGTGCATATGCGCAGTCATACTGGGGAGAAGCCGTACAGCTGCCCGCACTGCGATTATCGCTGTCGCCACACCACTGAGATGAAGGTGCACATACGCCGGCATACCGGCGAAATGCCCTACAAGTGCCAGTACTGCGATCGGGGCTTCAGACGGCGTAGCAATCAGAACATACACGAACGGACGCATACGGGTACCAAGAATATAGGGTACTGTGGGGTAAACCCGGACGCCTAAGCTTTTATGAATTTGCCGCTTCAGCAAATGATGAACATGGTAGCTCAATTGAAAGACAGAGGAGAGTTGAAGGAATCGATTGGTAGAATACTTGTTTCAATCGGTCGTATGGCTGCTGAGATATGCTAAAGTACAAATTATAATTCTAGGACCCATGTATTATTTATCTCGAGAACTACGCGACGTAGATCAAAGCGGTCAAAACTTCCACGGATAACTTTAGCTCGCCTCTCCAATAAAAAAACCGTTTGTCTCCAGCTGCTCTGTGTGTCGAGATCTCGCCAAAATTTCTTCAGTACTAAAATCGCCAAATCGGGCGTGGACCATTGGGCAATTCTAAACCTCGCAAACTTCCGAAAAATCAAAATGGCAGAAATAAGCATACGTGATGAAGACGATGAAAATGCGCATCGGGCGTACAGGGTCGTAGGGTGTCGTGGTTTGCGTGGTTTAGCGTCTGCCGAAAGGTGACACGATTTCAGTGCTGAAGGAATTTGGCGAGATCTCGACACACAGAGCAGCTGGTGACAAACGGTTTTTTTTATTGGAGAGGCGAGCTAAAGTTATCCGTGGAAGTTTTGACCGCTTTGCTCTACGTCGCGTAGTTCTCGAGATAAATAATACATGGGTCCTAGAATTATAATTTGTACTATAGGTGTCCGGGTTTACTCCACAGTACCCTATACGTAATCCTGTACAGGGAAGAATGGGCTGCACATTGAAAGGGAACGGCAGGAGCATTAGCCCGTCCTTACTATTCGCTCTCTTTTGTTCGGGGTTGAGATATCTGGTATTTGTATTTCATTGCATTGTCCATACTTCTCCATACAGGATTACGTATTATTGCGCGGGTGTTCTATTTCGATAGTACGGTACTATTTCTACAGTCTAATCAATGTTTTACGTGAGAAACTTGTGAGGAATAGGGTAGCTTGGGGCAAATCCGATCGTCGCGGTTGCCTGAGTTAGCACATACCGCACTTTCCGCTCATTGTTATCAACAAAAGTGTCGGTTTGTTTCATACGACGAATAATGACAACAAAGCGACGATTCCATATGGCATATAGGGTACTATGGGGTAAACCCGGCCCCCCAAGCAGTTCTCAGGAACCAATGCCTGAACCAAAACAAAATCACTTGGCATAATACACGTGGTTAGGCCTTAGTAAAACGTGCCAAGTTTGACTCCACTGCTGAACGTCTTTAGAGAGTTATGGTCAATTTTGTCTGTTGCTAAAACACGAGCCGTGGGGGGTAAACCCGGCCCCCTAAGATTTAGGCCGTTTTTAGGCTGGCCAAGCAAAATTTTTATGGCCGTTTTTTTCAAGATGGAAGCCAAGCTTATTCCCAACACCAGTAGTTACAAAAATATCAAATTAAAAAATTTCTTTCCGATGCATGAAGGGCATGAATGAGACTACTCTATTGACAGCTCATCTTTTAGTACTGGGGGTAAACCCGGCCACCCATGATTTTGTCTAAATTTGAGACTGCCCAGGCTATTCTTTATCAGTGTGGCATGTTGGACAAGAAGCATAAACAATTACCATGGACAGCAGCTACCAATTAGCCAGCTAGACAGTTTAGGTAGGTAATAAATGGTATGAATGGAACTACTTTGCTGTCAACTAATTTTTCAGTACTGGGGGGTAAACCCGGCCACCCAGAGAATTTTTAAAAATTTGCAGGAACGTCTCTTCCCTTGAGAAATCACAAGAAAATATTGTTAGATTAGCTAAACGCACTTTCCTAATTGATTGTGCGCTGATATGGCAGCCGTTTAGGATGGCAGTAGTTTGCGCTGATGAGGTGGCCGGGTTTACCCTATACTTTAGTACAGGAGTTAGGTGGCCGGGTTTACCCCACTAAGTACTGAAATTGTTTTTTGCTGTAACTCCAGTACCAGTGGGGCGAATTGGTTGAAACTTCGCCTGAGGGTAGGGTACCATGTCCCCTTACCCCCCACATACCGGGTGTTCATTTATAACATACAGGGTGTTTTTGCGCAACATCTAAAGTTTGGTCGTTTTCGACCTCCTGTTGAAAAACGTGAACCCGTGAGCTTGATGTTTCAACAAATGACATGTCAAATAGCTCATTTGAAAGAGGAGAGTTCAAGGAATCGATTGGTATCCTACTTGTCTTAATCGGTCCATTGGTTCCTGAGATATGCAGCCCAGAAGCTTAGGCGGCCGGATTTTCCCATGGCCGGGTTTACCCCATAGTACCCTATATTCTTGTCAACAAACCGACAACAGTTCGGTCAGCTACTTGTTGCCAACAATAACGGAACGGTGCGGCATCTGTTAAATACCGTCAGAAGCCCAACCAATGTGTGCAGTTGCTCGATTTTCAGGCCTATATTTATACGTCGAGAACGCACGCACGTCACAATTATATAATCTTTGTAAACGCGGCATTACCCGTCTCTATATATGTTGCAGGCGAAAAGCCCTACCAATGCCGCCTATGTGACTTCGCCTGCGCTCAGCTGACGAGCATGCAGCGACACCTGAAGCACAAGCACCCGGGGATGCAGCGGGCCTACACCAACTTGGGCGCCGGTGTGGTGAGGGAGCGCTTGGCGCTGGATTTTCACGCCGTTTGCGCCAGTGAGGGCTGGAGGGACACGATGGAGGATGAACAAGCGAGTAGTCTGCTGAGCGGAGCGGCCAGTGCTATCAGTTCACCCGGCGTTTAAAGTAAAGGGGGAAGGGGGGGGGGGGGGGGGGGATCTGGCGGGAAAGTGGTATGGAGGAGTCAAGTTTCCTATTCTTTACATTTGAAAGCACCTATGTATTCGTGAGTTGCACTGCACGAAGCGCTAGTACTGGGTCGCGAGGTGACCCCCTCTGCATAACCGTGCTTTCAGTGCTGCATCATTTGATCGGCTGCGCGGTCGACGTCGTTTAGGGAGCTGGGAAGGCAAAGAAAGCGAGGGGAGAATAAGCGACGTCGACCGCGACGCCGACGCCGATCAAATGATGCAGCACTGAAAGTCACGGTTATGCAGAGACGGTCGCCTCGCGACCCAGTACTAGCGCTTAGTGCAACTCGTGAATATGTAAAATTTGGCTCCTCCTTCGACGCAACTGGCCAATTTGTAGATGGGTAGGAAGTAGGGGAACAGTCGGACAGTGGCCCAATTACACGCGTGGCTGAGATAATTCATGGTGAGCTGAACCTCGAGATTTTGTTTTTTTAGTCCGGCTTTTCCCCTTGCTACCCAACGGGCTTTAGGTGGTTTTTTTTGGTGCAGTATTGTGACGTTATTGAGACGCTACTATAGTCTGGCCAATAGCAGTTGGCACTTGGACTCAAGGCGAGTTGCGTAGTTTGCATGTACTTCTGCTAAATAGGAGTACACGAAGCGTGGACAGAAATCCGCATTTGTAAATCTATTTTACGCAACGCGCCTTGAGTTCAAGTGCCAACTGCTATTGGCCAGACTATAACTAAGAGCGGTGATATTGTTATGTGTCGTGCAGTACTTGTATGTTTATATGTTTATTGGGGGTAATTCGGGCTAAATCTAGCCATTTTTTGGAACTTCATCTCATCGCTGTTGTTCAGTTATTATCAGGATTCTGTGAGGTTGGCTGGCTGGAATTATCCTCAGCTACCCTGCCGTACATGTGACGTGTTGAATAAATGTATGTAGCGTATGAACCGTGCACGGTCATGTATGATGGTTCCATTGAGATTGAGCTCACTAACTATGGTTCTGTTTTGATATCTATCCATACCTTGTTGGTGTCATTGCCTGTACAGCTTTTCGCAAGTAAAACGTTATTTTTATTGTTGCGTAGCTCGTTGCGAGTCTTTGGCTATTTGACCGGGTGCATTGCCACCTATCTGTCAATTCTGTCGCATATTGAACGAACAAGGATGAATAATATGGCGTATTTATGTATGGAATGCTAACTAAACGATAAGGGTATCATGGGGTAAACCCGGCCGGTTTTGTTGGTGAGGTGTTTTGTTGTGTTGTGTTTTGTTGGTGTCATCACGTAGAAAGAATGGTATTAGTACTCCTGACCGGGTTTACCCCATGGTACCCCATGTAATTTTTACCCCCACAGTACCTCACCTCACAGTGAAGTGACGTTGCTTTCAGGATAGAGAAGATAACAGTTGTAACCCCTGTGCAGTGCAGTGATGGTGCACGACAAAACCTGCGTCATATGTCTGCGCCGTCGCTGCGTATCAAGGTGCAGCAAAGGCGACGACGGCAGCGGGGCGTTGAAATTCTTCAGTTTCCTCGAAAAGTACGAGAAGCAATGGCTGCAGTTGCTGGAAACAACCGGACTCATGCCCCGCTTTTTCTCCGTTCGGCCCGCGCAGCGCGCCATTTGCAGCGCGCATTTCCCCCAGGGTAAGCCGAGCATCTCCGACAGCTTGCCTCATGCCGCGTTCACCATACGCCTGTACATGCGTAAATCCGTACGTCCGTCCGTCATGCCGCGTTCACCAGACGTCCGTAACGGACCTCCCTCCGTTCGTCAACCCACGGACGGACAACACACATTTATGGCGCGTTCACCAGACGTCCGTAACGGACGTCCGTCCATCCGTCAACTCATATGGGTTGACGAACGGACGGACGGACGAACACTATGGGTTGACGAACGGACGGACGGACGGACGGACGTAACGGACGTCTGGTGAACGCGCCATTACGGGTTGATGAGCGGACGTTACGGACGTCTGTTGAACGCGCCATAAATCCGTACGTCAGTCCGTAAATGTCCGACGTATCTAGGAGTACATGACACCGCAAACGACCATGTACTCCCAGACACGTCGGACGTTTACGGACGTTGCGGATTGATGGCGTGTTCACAAGACGTCCGTCCGTCCGTATATGGGTTGACGGAAGGACGTCCATTTCGGACGTTACGGACGTCTAGTGAACGGGCCGTGATTGATGGACGGATGTACGGACGAATTGTGAACGCGGCGTCAAGTGGATGAGCGATTTCTGCCCGAGAATTTTCACGCGACAACGGTCGAATGCTGCTTCTGCCTCCGTCGCTGGACCTTAGGCAGGGTAGACTGGGGCAATTCCGGTCAAGGGGGCAGGGGAAAAGTCGGTGAGATATGAAGGAAGGTCGGGTTGCAAACCGTATTTTTCACGATAGCTACGGTCGAAATGGATTATAGGAGATTGCATTTATTTAGCACAGTGCAATATTTCGACCGGCGTTTGTGTTGTGAAATTACGGATTGCTTGGCATACCCGACCTTCGTCCTTATCTCACCGACCACCTGATGAGCGGAATTGCCCCATTTTACCCTGCAGCAGCGGCTAGTCAAGAGGGAAGCAGTCTTACCGAGCAAATTTCCGTCCATATGCTCTCGGCTCACCTGCACTACGCCCCGTTCAGGTGCACCATATGCACGGAAAAGTTTATGAAGCGTTCAGACGTGCTGAACCATTTAGCAAAACTTCACAAGGTGGAGATAAATGAAAAAAATACGACAACTATTCCTCCAGAACAATACATTGAGTCGGGTTCAAAGGCGCTAGCTTCTTTTCTCATGTGTACGGAGTTTGTAGGGGTAGAGGGTACTGCGGAGAATGACCGGGGGTGGTGGGGCAATTTCGAAAACCAACCTTTACCCACCGACCGTGGTGAATTTGAGACCAATGCATTTGGAATTAACGAGCCAGATACTGTAACTAGAAACGAAAGCTCTCACAGTGGTGCGCTACACACGTGGTGAGTAAACTCGCGGTGAATTCACTGTGAGTTGGATTGTACTTCGAGTTTTTTATTTTCCGTTTAGAGCATTCTTCACACTATTGCTCTCACGCGTGAAATTTTTCTCACCGTCAGTTCACACATGGTGAGTTTCAAACTCCCGGTGAATTCACCGCCCGCCCCCCACCCCCCCCTATTCTTCATCATTATCACATACTTATGGGGAATTCCCCGGGAGTTTACTCACCACGTGTGTGGCGCACTAGGGCCTCATGGTCGGAACGGAACTACCCCTGCCTACCCTTCACTGGCCTCTAAGTTGCTGAGTGCGTTTGAATCCGGCTTTATTTTCTGCAGGCCAAGCGGGATAATGTAGAAATGGTAGCTGCCGTCTTATCAATGGTGAGTCAACTGTGCCAACTGGAAAATGAAGAGAAGCATCAGACGAATTACTTTTTGCCGCCAGAAGACTGCAAAGCCTTGGACTCGATGTGGGATTTACTGCTCACATGTGGTACGTCTCGAGCTAACTCAAGGAAGAATCAGGACCATGTTGGTTTACCGCTACTGAGCTCAGAACCAGGAGGAACGATAAAAGTTGAACAGTTGGATGGGGAATGTGAAGAAAAAGTTGACACCACTGTTCTTAGTAGTGGTGGAACTTGCGGTGGTCAACCTGGGACGGTGAAGCATGCTGATAAAGCGTCAGAAAACGAAGTAGGAGGAGTGACGAAGAAAAAGAAGAGAAGAAAGAGGGTAAAACAACCGGAACGGCGCAAACTGTTCTTTTCCTGCCGAATTTGTGGTGAAAAAAGGCGGAAGTTGAGAACGCATATGCTAATTCATAACGCCAACTCGAAAACGGCGCATCAGTGTAGCTTGTGCGGCAAGTTTTTTCGCTTCAAGAAAACGCTCGATGTGCATATGCTGAAACATTCGGGCGTTAGGCCATACAAGTGTGATCATTGCGATTACACGGCAGCGCAAAAGAGAACCGTGGAACAGCATGCGGCAGTTACCAAGAATGCATTACGAGTAGGGGAAGAACGTACTTTCTTGTGCAAGATGAAGTTTCATCAGTACTTGGGAAAGTGGCCAAGTAAAAAAGGTCATGGGGTGAATTCATGATTTATAGATGGTGATTTCACCATGTTTGCAACTCAGACTGTGTGACGCACACCGCTGTGACTTGCCGGTAAAGAGTAACTGTCGTTACAGTTCTTTCTTCTCCTTCCCCCTGTTCTTATGCATTCTTGCTCTTATGCACAGCCAGGAGAAGCCGCACGTCTGCACGCATTGCGGTGCGAAATTCGCCTTGAAGAAATACCTCAAGAGTCACAGTCGGTTGCACACAAACGAGAAGCCGTTTCAGTGCAAATACTGCGATTTCACAGCTGCACATTCTTCCAGCATGATCAGGCACGTTCGCATTCACACTGGTGAACGACCTTTCAAGTGTACAAGCTGCGACTATGCTGCCCCCACTTCGGATGGGATCGTGAAACATGCGAGGAGAAAACATCCTCAGATTGTAGGGGATGGGATGTACTATTATGACAGGAAAACGGAATAGTAGTACGTAGAAACATAACTGATGTTGATATACTATGTATGGTCTGGCCAGTAAGAGTTCGCCATGGCATTCAAGGCGTGTTGCGTAAAATAGATTCACAAATGCGGATTTCTGTCCGTGCTTCGTGTACTCCTATTCAGCAGAAGTACATGTGAACTACACAGGACGACTTGAGTCCCGCAGCGAACTCTCTCTGGCCAGACTATAGTAAGTACCGTAATCAGCTACCCTGACGTACATGTGTTGAATGAATGTATTTGTGTATGTAGTGAATGAACTGTACACGGTCACGTAATATTATTATGGTTCCATTGTGATTGAGCTCACTAGTTATGGTTCTGTCTATCCATACGATGCCTTGTTGGTTTCATTGTCTGAACAGCTTTTCACAAGTAAAAGATTATTTTTATTCTTGCATAGGTCGTTGCGAGGTGTGGCTATTTGGCCAGCTGGTGCATTGCGCCACTTATCTATTCTGTTGCATACTGAACCAACAACAATAATAGCCTACTCTACAACTATGATAGTGCAGAGTAATGCAATTTTGACCAGATATAGTGGGGCGAATAGGGGTCAGTTTGATACCACGATCGCCCTACCCAACTGCAAATAGGTTTGGTTGGGGCTGGGGGTTACCTAAATTACCCCGCCCCGAATTAGCCCGCAGAACATAGGTGCTACCTAAATAAATAGTAAGTGTCAGTGAGAGAACGCGGAGTTTTTCATTCGTTCTCTTCTTGTAAAGTCGTATTGCAAGTGTCCTACTCGGGCAGTGCAAACGCGAAGTGAGCTTCATCAAACTCCGTATTCTGTACACAGCTCTTGAAAGGTATTATGGGGTTAACCCCTGCCGGAAGAAAGAACGGCCTTGTACCCCCTGGCCGGGTTTACCCCACTGTACCCTATGTACAGTGAGGTTGTTTTCAGGATAGAAGATAGCAGTGCAGAGCCCGTACTGTGTGCAGTGCGTGCAGAGATGGTACACGACAAAACCTGCGTCATATGTCTGCGCCGTCGCTGCGTAAAAGGCGACGACAGCAGCGGGGCGTTGAAATTCTTCTGCTTCATCGAAAAGTACGAAAAACAGTGGCTGCAGGTGCTGGAAACAACTGGACTCATGCCCCGCTATTTCTCCGTTCGACCCCCGCAGCGCGCCATTTGCAGCGCGCATTTCCCCCAGGGAAGACCGATCATCTTTGACAGTTTGCCCCGCGTGGAAGAGCGCTTTTTGCCCGAGAACTTTTACGCGAAAACCGTCGAATGCTGCTTCTGCCTCCGTCGCTGGACCTTAGGCGGGGTAGACTGGGGCAATTCCGGTCAAGGGCGCAGGAAAAAAGGCGGTGAGATGAGGAGGAAGGTCGGGGTTGCCGAACAATCCGTAATTTCACTGTAAGAGTTCACTATGGAACTCAAGTCGCATTGCGTAGTTTTCGTGTGCTGCAGGATAAGGGTACGTGAAGTATGGACAGAAATCCGCATGTCTTTCTATTTTACGCAACACGGCTTGAGTTCCCCTGGTCCATCGGAATATGTAATTTACGAGTTTGCGTCATAAATAAATAAATACTGTTGTTAGCAGGGAAAGGAAGGAACGACGAAGTCAAATTGCTAAGAGCAGTATTTGTGTATAACGCAAACTAACTCGAAACTACTTTTCCAACAGACCGGAAACATTTAAAATTATCGATTGCTCACCGGCTGCATTCTTTTCTACCCATTGACCGTACCTGCTCGAACGAACTGAATTGCCCCATTTTACCCTGCAGCAGCGGCTAGTCAAGAGGGAAGCAGTCTTACCGAGCAAGTTTCCGTCCATATGATGTCGGCTCATCTGCACTACGCTCCGTTCAGGTGCAGCATATGCACGGAAAAGTTTATGAAGCGTTCAGACGTGCTGAACCATTTGGCAAAATTGCACAAGGTGGAGATAAATGAAGAAAATACGACGTCTAGTATACCACCGGAACAATACATGGCCGGGGTCGGATTCAAATGCGTAGCCGGGACAAGGTACTGTGTGGTAACCCTGGGGTAATGTGGGGTAATCGAGGTTAATGTGGGGCGGTGAGGAAATCTTGGAAACCAAACTTTCATCAGTTGTTTGGTGGAATTACCCCTGTCTACCCTACACAAGCTTGAAAGATAGTTACTGAGCGCGTTTGAATCCGGCTTTGTTTTCTGCACGCCAAGCGCGAAAACGTGGAAACGATAGCTGCCGTCTTATCAATGGTGAGTCAACTGTGCCAGCTAGAAAATGAAGAGAAGAAGAAGACGCCTGAAGACTGCGAAGCCTTGGACTCTATGTGGGATTTACTGCTCACCTGTGGTATGTCTCGAGCTAACTCCAGGAAGAAACAGGGTATTGGTTTGCCGCTACTGAGTTCTGAAACGGCAACTGTAAAAGTTGAACAGTTGGATGGATATGAAGATTTGGTTGACACCACTGTTCTTAGTGGTGGAACTTGCGGTCAACCTGGGGTGAAGAATGGCGAGAAATCGTCTGAAAACGAAGGAGGATTGAAGCAAAAGAAGAGACGAAAGAGGGTAAAACATCCGGAATTGCGCAAACTGCTCTTTTCTTGCCGAATTTGTGGTAAAAAAGTTCGGCACTTGCAAGATCATATGCTAGTTCATACCCCCAACTCGAAAACGTCGCATCAGTGCAGCTTATGCGGCAAGTTTTTCCGCTACAAAACTTCGCTGAATGCGCATATGAAGATAGTACATTCGGGCGCAAGGCCGTACAAGTGCGATCATTGTGATTTCACGGCAGCCATAAAGCGAACTGTGGAACAGCATACGGCAGTTACCAAGAATGCATAACGGGTTGGCGGTTGGGGAATAACCATAGATTCTCCAGTGCGCTACGCACCTGGTGAGTAAAAAAGTCATGGGGTGAATTCATGATTATTTTATGTTAGTTCACAATAGGCACAATGGTGAATTCACATTGGTTTGCAACTCAGGGCTCACTTCTGTGACGTAGTTCTTTTTCTTCCCCCTATTCTTATGCATTCTTGCTCTTATGCACAGCCAGGAAAAGCCGCACGCCTGCACGCATTGCGATGCGAAATTCGCCTTGAAGAAATACCTCAAGAATCACAGTCGGCTGCACACAAACGAGAAGCCGTTTCGGTGCAAATACTGCGATTACACAGCTGCACAGTCTTCCAACATGATCACTCATGTTCGTCGCAGTCACACGGGTGAAAGACCTTTCAAGTGCACAGGCTGCGACTATGCTGCCGTGACTTGCCATGAAATCACGAAACATGCGAGGAGAAAACACCCTCAGATTGTGGGGGATAGGGTATATAATTATGAAAGAAAATAGGAATAGTAGCCTACGTTATGGTAAAATGATGCTGATGTGGTATAGACCAGTTGCGTTGTCGCGATGGGGTTTGTCAGTAACGACCCCGCGGTATTTAGGGTAAGTTCAGATAAGAAGGTGCCGACGGGATGTCAACGTTGTTTAGTCATCTGGGATGAGAAAGGAACGAGTGAAAAGAAAAATAAGAAATGACGTCGACAACCCCGCAGGCGCTTGATCCAATCTTTATACCGCGGGGTCACTATTGACCATAACCCAATCGCGACAACGCAACAGGTCCATTATTGCTTTTTCCAGCAATAGTTTGTCTTTGGACCAATGAATAAAGCCGTTTTCATCTTCAATCTGTGCGAATTTTATTGGGTCAAATCTCGATTGCAAAAACGAGCATTGAAGTTTCTTGTTGTTGATTCCAAATTCCAACCCTTGTTCTTTTATCTATCTTGCTGCAATGTCACTGCCATCGTATGGTGCATTATTGCAGGTTTATCATGGAGTGCTGTTTTTGCGACGAAATCAACACTGTCAAAAGGGAAACTGACCAACAGTCGCCATCTTCAAAGAAGGCACTTCACGACCACATCAATTCAATGCATCTTGCTCAGTTTTTGTTTATCGCCCCTTCCAAGAAACAGGATATTGGCAAGGTTCTGAATGTACTGATGGAAGTTGCTCAGTTGTCAGAGATGGAGAAGGCTAGAAAGATGGAAGCAGAGATAATTGAAGCCATGTGGCAGCTACTGATGGAATCGTACATCAAAAGGAGCAGGAGAAAATTACTTGGAAGAACGGAGACGAATTTTCAAGAGAAGCCCAACAGAATGAGTAGCAGTGGCGTGGAGGGTCTGCAAGTATTAGCAGCAGGGTAGCATGGGGTAATTTTGTTCCAGGGAATGTTGGTTCGTGCAGTAGGCAAAATGCGCACATCGAATTTTCTATGAACCTGTTGTGGTAAAGTTGCTGTTGACTACTGCCCAATGCGTGCACCGTACTTATCTGTTGGCCTGAGTGTCAGTGGATGAATACGAACTTCTGCTGTGAATGCAATGGAGACCACAAGACAAGAGATAGAGTAAAAGGCTTTTATTGACTTAGCTTGCACGTTTACGATGTTCCGTCAAGATAAGCACCGACTCCAAGCTGAGACTCCGTCCGCCGCCAAACGCCCTTGCAAGTCGCCCAACGCCGTCCGAACCCGCCAACTCATTGACCCGACGCTTTTGACGCCCGCTAGCAAGCTTGCTAAACCCGTTGACAACCTCTCTCGCCGTCAACCTCCTCTGCTCAATCAACCTCCTTGCTCATCCCCAAGATCAACCTTCTCCGATCTCTCAGCTCTCTCTTCTCATCTCTCTCATCTCCCTCGCTCCGCTCTTTCTGCCAACTCACTCACGCAAACTCAAAACCTCACAAAGCACACACATGTCGCACGCCCCATAAAGTGTCACTAAAGGCCATTGCGCCTAACTTGCACGTCTCAGACCAGTCGGCTCACCACATCCTCCCCAACTGCCTTGAAAAAGCTGCCGCGTCCTGCCACATCCTCCCCAACTGCCTTGAAAAACGGCCGCGCCCTGCCACATCCTCCCCAACTGCCTTGAGCTTTTGCTTTTTTGCAAAAGCAGAAAAAAACGTAGCCGCTGCACTGCCTCCTCCCCAACTGCCTTGTCGTCGACCCCACGCCCCTGAACAGCCACCCTCCTGTCCTCCAATGACCAACCCAACTCCACCGACATTTTTAAATTTTACCGTGCAAGCTAAACGTACAGTTATTTTACCAGTAGGTATTACCGTACACTCTTATTCTATATATTATTTTACGATCTGACGATAAATATTACTTTACTCTATTACGTTACCACATAAAATACCTATCCATCTAGCTATTACGTACCTCTTGGGCACTAGCGAAAAGCACGAAAACAGTGAAAACGAAAAGATCGAAAAGCACGAAAACTGGCAAAGATACGACTAACTATTACGGGTTATCCAAATTTAACTGTAAGTATTACCGTACATACGTTGACTAAGTACAAAGATTACACCTAACAGAAACGTACAGGTACACAAACAAATCATTACATGTCATACAATACAAGGTTAGGTACATACGCACAACAGAGCACAATACACACCGTACATACAATGCAATACATACGCTGACTGAACGCCGCTGAGATATCCCGCTGCTACCAATCACCCACGTTGACAACTCGTTGACCAAATTTTAATTTTATTTTAGCATAACTATTTTAAACTACAGCAGTTTACGGTTACTTTAGGATCTTACTGACTTTTCAGCTACAATATTACTTTTTTACCGTACAATATTAGTGTAGTTTACTTATTTTAAAATTTGGTTTAACTTGTTTCCAAAATTCCCGTATCCACCCGTCGTCCATCCCTGCCCCTCTCCCACTGCTTCTCGCTCCCCTCACACCACTTGCCTTCCTCCGCCCCCATCATCCCATCACTTCCAAGTCGCTATTTTTCACGTTGACATCACTGTGCCGCACACACCGTAGATCTTCCCACACACGCATCCTCTTCTTCGCACCCGCTGCATCTGCTGTCGCTGAACCCCCACACCAGCTGTCACCACGCCGAACACGCCACCAACACTGTCCATGAACTTGTCGCTTCACTGCACAAACTGCACGTTGACCAAACAAGCGCTGCACGCTGACTCCAACAGACCCCACCAACAACCCCACGAAACAACACGCTTCCTCTATGCATCGAACACGACCCACCAACAACTGCCACCGCTGCTCCCACTCTCCCAACCAACAAAGAATAACCCACAACCAAGCCCAACGCCCCCACAAACGGATGCCGATCTTCTGCCAACGTACGTACATACAAACAAAGGAAACACCCCGACAACAACCAACATCAGCCACCTCCTCCTACCAGCTATTCTCCTGCCTGCTCCTTCCACCCTTTGCCCTCTCCCGCTCACTCACCAAACTTCTCTGCCTCCTCTACCACTACACCGACCTCGACCATGGACGCAATGACTGCCAAAGCTGCTACTGACACTGCATGGAATAAACGCCATTGAAGAAAACAAATGAATGGACTGCTTCGACCCTCACACAACACATCACATACCACGCGAACATTTGCCAACCTCATCGGATCCAGAACTCGCAATCATCTTCAATCCCCATGGATGCCAAGCACGTCACACCATCAAACTGGGAAAGAACGCTTGCACCACTCAGACCAAAGAATCCATCGCAACTCCCAAACCCAACTCAGCTGACCACGCCATCCTATCAAAGACCATCTCAATTGGCACATAAAACGCAACTCAGAATTCATCAGAAAACCTCAAGTGCTCCAAGGCTGCTCTGGACAGAAACTCTTCTCCCCACTCCCACCAACCATCGCAACCCAAGAACACCTTCTGGCCTCCTCCAAATCCCAAAACTGCCACGCCAAATTTACAAGATGCGGTCGCCGTGCACTGCGAACCACAACGCGCGCCATGACTAGCTGACCACCGACGCCACACCACACACCTCGCGGGCCCTGCAAACTGCACAATATGCCGTCAGCAAACTGTACATAATACCGCGAAAAACGCCATGACTAGCTGAGAGTCGAGCAGTCAGAAACTTCTGTTGCATACCAACGAGTTCAAACCAAACCAAAACTTGCAGCGCCTACCCCACACAGCACCAACTTTCTGCCTTGCACCAGCCACCACACCCATACATCCCACTGACCACAACACAACACAACTCCTCTCCTCTCCTCTCTACCAACAACACAACTCTGTACATACTTCACCACGTACATACTACACACACCAGTGCATATCACGATGCAATACGAGCCCGTTTATGTTGACCCTTGCCATTGCTTTTGCCGCCAAAACGATGAACAATGCCGTCCCCACTCACTCCTTCTACCTCCGCTACCCCACAAGCCATCACCACCTCCAAATCGTTGCTGCCTCCTCTCCACTCCCAACAACCCACACTGAATCCATCGCCCTCCTTTCCTGCCAAGATGCTCCAATCGCCCTCCACCTCTGCCATCATGTAGCCGCAGTTGACCTCCAAGTCGACCCAGTTGACTACCATGTTGACCCAGTTGACTACCAAGTTGACTACCATCTTCCTTCTGTCGACCCTCCTGTTGATTGTCACACTGACGTCCCTCCTGTGAACTCATCACTTCAAACTGCTGCACATCCTCGCCTCCCAAAATGCACCTTGCCATCAAACGCTTGACCAAGAAGAACGTGACCCACCTCGCTGCTTCACCAATCCTCACGCGCATGCTGACCTTGCCATTTGCATAAACAAAGCGTCCCGATGACAACTGCAAATCATGACGACAATCCTCCACTATCCTGGTACCAAAATAATGAGCATTCCTCAACAACACACCATAGAAGTATCCTCTATCCATCATAGAAACCTCCGCTCCTGCATCCAACATCACTGGACACTTAGCACCGCCAACTCCCGCCATCACAAAAGCCGTCTCTTCCTTCTCCTCAACCTGCTGTACAACTATCCTCACTTCCCCCGCTGCTGCTGCTGTTGTCTGCACTGGTTGCTGCTTGTACACCTGCCTTGACTGGATGATCTCCTCTAACCTAGCCCAACGAACTGCCTCCTGCAACGATTCTGGCCGTTTTCGCTCCACCTGATCCCTCATTTCCAACGGCAAACCATCCAAGAAGAAAAACAACAACAAAAAGTCGCGTTTGTCGCCGTCCTCCCAAGCAAACAATGCCACTTCCCCCAACGTTCGAACCCTCTGCAAAAACTCCATCACTGTCTCCTCCTGCCCCTTCTGACACTGTATCAGCTGTCGACAAGCCTGCTCCTGCTCCATACGATTCCAAATCTGCTGCTTCAACCGAACAACTGCCTCGTCAAACGATCGATACGGCCCTGCTGCCAAAAACGCCTCCAAAGCCAACCCCTTCAAGCACGCCTCCAAAAACCGCAAAGAATCCACTTCGTTCCACCTTCCTGCCAGCCTGCATCGCCGAAAATCCGCCAAAAACGCCACCAAATCAACGCTACTGAGCCCATCGAAAACTGGCAAATCACCCATGCTAATGTCGACCACCTTTGGCGCCGCCTGTTGACTGTGCAGTTGCTGTTCCTGTAGATCTAACTCTTTCCTCCTCAACTCCAACATCTGCTGCAAACACCGATTACTCTCCTGAACCAACTGACAACACATCCCCAGCCCTGTCGCACTTTCCCCTGGCCAATCTCCCGCTGTACCTACCGCGCCACGATTCTCCTCCTCCGCCACCTCTATCTCAATAACTACTGGCCTTCCCCTGCCCAAACTATCCTCCTGTCCCATAACAGCCGCAACCCCCTCTTTCTTCTTCATTTCCAGCTCCGTTTGCCCCATTTTCAGCTTACAGTTCCCGCCATAACCGTTTTCCTTGATTCCCGAGAATTTCCCGTCCTTCTCTTGCCCTTGCATTGCCAAGCGTTGCCCTTGATTGACCGCACACTTGAATTTCGGTTCCGCCATCGCCCACACCTTCAATACACCCAAAACCACACTCAGCACACAAATACGTCCAAAAAGCTCGTTTAGTAGACAAGTAGAGTACAATAGCGCACAATAAAATACAGTAAGATACAAATGCAGCCGTGTTGCACAAGCAGAAATCCGTAGGCCCCGACCCGCTCAGTCCTCCATCTAGTTGGTGGTGAAAAATTTGTGGTGAAAAAAGGCGGAAGTTGAGAACGCATATGCTAATTCATAACGCCAACTCGAAAACGGCGCATCAGTGTAGCTTGTGCGGCAAGTTTTTTCGCTTCAAGAAAACGCTCGATGTGCATATGCTGAAACATTCGGGCGTAAGGCCATACAAGTGTGATCATTGCGATTACACGGCAGCGCAAAAGAGAACCGTGGAACAGCATGCGGCAGTTACCAAGAATGCATTACGAGTAGGGGAAGAACGTACTTTCTTGTGCAAGATGAAGTTTCATCAGTACTTGGGAAAGAGGCCAAGTAAAAAAGGTCATGGGGTGAATTCATGATTTATAGATGGTGATTTCATAATGTTTGCAACTCAGACTGTGTGAAGCACATCGCTGTGACTTGCCGGTAAAGAGTAACTGTCGTTACAGTTCTTTCTTCTTCTTCCCCCTGTTCTTATGCATTCTTGCTCTTATGCACAGCCAGGAGAAGCCGCACGTCTGCACGCATTGCGGTGCGAAATTCGCCTTGAAGAAATACCTCAAGAGTCACAGTCGGTTGCACACAAACGAGAAGCCGTTTCAGTGCAAATACTGCGATTTCACAGCTGCACATTCTTCCAGCATGATCAGGCACGTTCGCATTCACACTGGTGAACGACCTTTCAAGTGTGCAAGCTGCGACTATGCTGCCCCCACTTCGGATGGGATCGTGAAACATGCGAGGAGAAAACATCCTCAGATTGTAGGGGATAGGATGTATTATTATGACAGGAAGACTGAATAGTTCGTAGAAAAATGACTGATGTTGAATAGCCTATGTAGTAAGTAATGCATTTTTACCGGTGCATAGCCGCCTCCCCCCCCCCCCCCCCCATGTATATATATCCCCATAAGTACGTACCTAAGTAAGTAAGTACCTGAAACTGTATATCAGCTGATCATAAGCTAACTATAGCCACTCCCACAACAAGCTAACATACCTATTAGCCATGCCTTGTTGGTTTCATTACCTGTACAGCTTTTCGGAAGTAAAACATTATTTTTGTTGTTGCATAGCCCGTTGCGACTCTTGGCTGTTTGCCAGGTGCATTTGCGCCACTTATCTTTCCGTTCTTTTGCGTGCTACTGAACCAACAATGAACCTAAGCGAATGCTAACTAACTGAACTACGATAGTACGGGGTAATTTTGGGGGTGATCTGAATTACCCCCGCCTCGAGTTGGCCTGCCCAGCTCTTGAAGGTTATCGGGGTAAACACGGCTGGTTGTGTTAGTGAGGTACACCGACGACGACCCACGTAGAAAGAACGGCCTTGTACCGGCCGGGTTTACCCCACAATACCCCATGTGCAGTGACTTTGCTTTCAGAATAGAATATATAGCGGTGCAGAGCCCGTACTGTGTGCAGTGCGTGCAGAGATGGTACACGACAAAACCTGCGTCATATGTCTGCGCCGTCGCTGCGTAAAAGGCGACGACAGCAGCGGAGCGTTGAAATTCTTCTGCTTCATCGAAAAGTACGAAAAACAGTGGCTGCAGGTGCTGGAAACAACTGGACTGATGCCCCGCTATCTCTCCGTTCTGCCCGCTCAGCGCGCCATTTGCAGCGCCCATTTTCCCCAGGGAAGACCGATCATCTTTGACAGTTTGCCCCGCGTGGAAGAGCGCTTTTTGCCCGAGAATTTTCACGCGAAAACGGCCGAATGTTGCTTCTGCCTCCGTCGCTGGACCTTAGGCAGGGTAGACTGGGACAATTCCGGTCAAGGGCGCAGGAAAAAAGGCGGTGAGATGAGGAGGAAGGTCGGGGTTGCCGAACAATTCGTAATTTCACTGTAAGAGTTCACTATGGAACTCAAGTCGCATTGCGTAGTTTTCGTGTGCTGCAGGATAAGGGTACGTGAAGTATGGACAGAAATCCGCATGTCTTTCTATTTTACGCAACACGGCTTGAGTTCCCCTGGTCCATCGGAATATGTAATTTACGAGTTTGCGTCATAAATAAATAAATACTGTTGTTAGCAGCAGGGAAAGGAAGGAACGACGAAGTCAAATTGCTAAGAGCAGTATTTGTGTATAACGCAAACTAACTCGAAACTACTTTTCCAACAGACCGGAAACATTTAAAATTATCGATTGCTCACCGGCTGCATTCTTTTCTACCCATTGACCGTACCTGCTCGAACGAACTGAATTGCCCCATTTTACCCTGCAGCAGCGGCTAGTCAAGAGGGAAGCAGTCTTACCGAGCAAGTTTCCGTCCATATGATGTCGGCTCATCTGCACTACGCTCCGTTCAGGTGCAGCATATGCACGGAAAAGTTTATGAAGCGTTCAGACGTGCTGAACCATTTGGCAAAATTGCACAAGGTGGAGATAAATGAAGAAAATACGACGTCTAGTATACCACCGGAACAATACATGGCCGGGGTCGGATTCAAATGCGTAGCCGGGACAAGGTACTGTGTGGTAACCCTGGGGTAATGTGGGGTAATCGAGGTTAATGTGGGGCGGTGAGGAAATCTTGGCAACCAAACTTTCATCAGTTGTTTGGTGGAATTACCCCTGTCTACCCTACACAAGCTTGAAAGATAGTTACTGAGCGCGTTTGAATCCGGCTTTGTTTTCTGCACGCCAAGCGCGAAAACGTGGAAACGATAGCTGCCGTCTTATCAATGGTGAGTCAACTGTGCCAGCTAGAAAATGAAGAGAAGAAGAAGACGCCTGAAGACTGCGAAGCCTTGGACTCTATGTGGGATTTACTGCTCACCTGTGGTATGTCTCGAGCTAACTCCAGGAAGAAACAGGGTATTGGTTTGCCGCTACTGAGTTCTGAAACGGCAACTGTAAAAGTTGAACAGTTGGATGGATATGAAGATTTGGTTGACACCACTGTTCTTAGTGGTGGAACTTGCGGTCAACCTGGGGTGAAGAATGGCGAGAAATCGTCTGAAAACGAAGGAGGATTGAAGCAAAAGAAGAGACGAAAGAGGGTAAAACATCCGGAATTGCGCAAACTGCTCTTTTCTTGCCGAATTTGTGGTAAAAAAGTTCGGCACTTGCAAGATCATATGCTAGTTCATACCCCCAACTCGAAAACGTCGCATCAGTGCAGCTTATGCGGCAAGTTTTTCCGCTACAAAACTTCGCTGAATGCGCATATGAAGATAGTACATTCGGGCGCAAGGCCGTACAAGTGCGATCATTGTGATTTCACGGCAGCCATAAAGCGAACTGTGGAACAGCATACGGCAGTTACCAAGAATGCATAACGGGTTGGCGGTTGGGGAATAACCATAGATTCTCCAGTGCGCTACGCACCTGGTGAGTAAAAAAGTCATGGGGTGAATTCATGATTATTTTATGTTAGTTCACAATAGGCACAATGGTGAATTCACATTGGTTTGCAACTCAGGGCTCACTTCTGTGACGTAGTTCTTTTTCTTCCCCCTATTCTTATGCATTCTTGCTCTTATGCACAGCCAGGAAAAGCCGCACGCCTGCACGCATTGCGATGCGAAATTCGCCTTGAAGAAATACCTCAAGAATCACAGTCGGCTGCACACAAACGAGAAGCCGTTTCGGTGCAAATACTGCGATTACACAGCTGCACAGTCTTCCAACATGATCACTCATGTTCGTCGCAGTCACACGGGTGAAAGACCTTTCAAGTGCACAGGCTGCGACTATGCTGCCGTGACTTGCCATGAAATCACGAAACATGCGAGGAGAAAACACCCTCAGATTGTGGGGGATAGGGTATATAATTATGAAAGAAAATAGGAATAGTAGCCTACGTTATGGTAAAATGATGCTGATGTGGTATAGACCAGTTGCGTTGTCGCGATGGGGTTTGTCAGTAACGACCCCGCGGTATTTAGGGTAAGTTCAGATAAGAAGGTGCCGACGGGATGTCAACGTTGTTTAGTCATCTGGGATGAGAAAGGAACGAGTGAAAAGAAAAATAAGAAATGACGTCGACAACCCCGCAGGCGCTTGATCCAATCTTTATACCGCGGGGTCACTATTGACCATAACCCAATCGCGACAACGCAACAGGTCCATTATTGCTTTTTCCAGCAATAGTTTGTCTTTGGACCAATGAATAAAGCCGTTTTCATCTTCAATCTGTGCGAATTTTATTGGGTCAAATCTCGATTGCAAAAACGAGCATTGAAGTTTCTTGTTGTTGATTCCAAATTCCAACCCTTGTTCTTTTATCTATCTTGCTGCAATGTCACTGCCATCGTATGGTGCATTATTGCAGGTTTATCATGGAGTGCTGTTTTTGCGACGAAATCAACACTGTCAAAAGGGAAACTGACCAACAGTCGCCATCTTCAAAGAAGGCACTTCACGACCACATCAATTCAATGCATCTTGCTCAGTTTTTGTTTATCGCCCCTTCCAAGAAACAGGATATTGGCAAGGTTCTGAATGTACTGATGGAAGTTGCTCAGTTGTCAGAGATGGAGAAGGCTAGAAAGATGGAAGCAGAGATAATTGAAGCCATGTGGCAGCTACTGATGGAATCGTACATCAAAAGGAGCAGGAGAAAATTACTTGGAAGAACGGAGACGAATTTTCAAGAGAAGCCCAACAGAATGAGTAGCAGTGGCGTGGAGGGTCTGCAAGTATTAGCAGCAGGGTAGCATGGGGTAATTTTGTTCCAGGGAATGTTGGTTCGTGCAGTAGGCAAAATGCGCACATCGAATTTTCTATGAACCTGTAGCAGCAAATTTTTTCAACAAACACTTTCCAAAGGGTTCTGGAAAAGTATCGCAAGGTTGGGTGCATTTTCTTTCACCCCCTATTCTTTCGCATTTACCCCATTCTACCCTATGCCAACATGATGCAAGCAAAGCTAGCCATCTGATCAAGAAAGAAGAAGGTCATCACGCTTCATCGATTTCTTCATTCAATGGTGGCAGTGCAGTGAAGATGCACCTGTGCCACATTTGCGGACGACGAGTGCAGCATATGGCGAAACATTTGTGGCGCCAACACCAGAAGAGAAAGGTGCTGTTCACCTGTCGCATTTGCGGTGCCAGGGTAATGCATATGCAAGTGCACATGCGAGCCATGCATCAGGAAAACGCCTACGGTCCGTCCTTGGAAGGGATTGTTTGTGTTAGCAAGTAGGGTAAAGTGGGGTAAATTGGGGAAAACTAGTCTGGCCAGAGAGAGTTGGCAGTGGGACTCAAGTCGTACTGCGTAGTTTGCGTGTACATTTGCTAAATAGGAGTACACGAAGCATGGACAAATATCCGCAATTGTAAATTTAATTTACGCAACGCGCCTTGAGTCCCACTGCCAACTCCTTCTGGCTGGGGCAAAAACGGGGTCAGTGCCTCCTCGTTTCTTTTCACTGCGACGCGTCGCCCATTCTTCCCATGCAGGAGTTATCTGTAGTTGTAGTAGCAGTTCGCCCAACGAGAGTTGTCTCTGGTTCTTTTGTTCTCACTGCGAAAAATAGGCCCCTGCCCCTGTGCCACTTTACCTCACAGTATACCATATCTTCCTTGGGACGGACCTGTTTTACGCGTGCGACGACTGTTCTGTGACATTTCGACGGAAGAATATGCTGGCTGTGCATCGACAGAAAATGCATGGCAAAGGTGCGCATCAGATGCTGAAATGTGACTTGTGCGAGCATCGATGCTGGGCCAAACGGGATTTAGAGCAGCACAGACGCAAGCACACTGGTGAACGGCCGTATGGTTGTACGCAATGCGACCGTCGGTTTAACAGGAGTGGATAATGGTTTGGGAGTGAAAAAGAAAAAAAATATGGAAGGAAAGGAAGAGTAGGTAAAGTGGACTGGACTTGCAGGGAATCGAACCCCTCGGTTGTGCCATCCTGGTCTGGTCACGCAGTGCCCTGCCACGCTGACCGGTATGAACGCATGCACTCGCCAGAGTGGGACAGTGAATTTCTGCATGTACAATCCTCTCTTCTACTCTCTTTATCCACTCCTGCTTTTACGACCAAATACCAACTGACTGTGCACACTCGTCTTCATACGGGAGAGAAACCGTTTCAATGTGCCGACTGCTCCTACAGTACGAACGACCCCGGTACACTGCGCACGCATAAAAAGTACATGCACGAAACGCCCGGCGTGATTGCGTGTAACATCTGCAAACAACCGGTGCGAGAATCCTATATGAATCGACACTTAAGGGGGATCTGGTAGGAACATTTTTTGTATGGCAGGCGGCAAGTTTCATATTTCTTTCACTTGAGAGCACCTGGCTATATGTAAAATTTGATCCTGTTTCGATCTAACCGCTAGGATCCGATTTTGCCTCTGTGATGCAGGGAACCAGTTGGAATGCGCGAAATTGTCAAAATGTTCCTAAATCCTTTTTCTGACTAGTTCCCTGCTTCACAGAAGCAAAATCGGCTCCTAAAACATGGGTAAGATCGAAAGAGGATAAAATTGTGCATATCTAGGTGCTTTCAAATGTACGAGTACAAAATATTAAACCTTGTCTCCACCGTGCTAAAATAATTTCCTATCGGATTCCCCCTTTATGCCGCAATCATGAGGGAGACCAACCGTACCATTGCGACGAATGCGGTCTGAAGTTCCACAGAGAAAACGCGCTAACCGTGCACATGATGGAGCATAGAGGAGAGACGCTGTACAAGTGCGAGTGGTGTGGCAGCTGCTATGTGAATCAGCAGAGGCTACAAAGTCATCTGAGGCAGTACTGTGGAAAAAGCAAGAAAAGACGGAGAAGCGCTGATGGTGACAATGCTATAGAAGTGAACGACGAGGATGACTGAAGGTTTGATGCACATACCTAATCAGAAACATGCGCTCAGCGTACGCTTTCAGTTACGCCGGGTAGACGGACAGTCACGCCGGGTGTACACCGAACGCATTTCCCTCCAATGTGAATCAACTCCGACTAGGTACAGGGTGTTTCATAAGTATCACTGTTGTTTCGACTGGCAAATAAAATCGTTGAAACTTGTCTTGGTTGTTGTGTATTGTGAAAAATCGATGTTTCATTTCATTCGAGCTGGTTTGCTACCAGTTTTCTGACAAGTTGTGGCTTTTTCTTTGGATGCGGTTTGAGTTGAACGGGGTACTTTGGACCTGCCTAGATTTCCTTCCCCACCCGACATGGTGAATCGAATGGTTTCTTTTCTTCTTTCTTTTCAGTGTCCGTAAAAGATGGAGTGCTGCTTTTGCGATGTAGCGAAGCCCAAGCACGCTCAGCGTGCGATGCGATCTCATATCAAATCGGTCCATTTGAATGGAAAATTGGAGCTGATGGTAGATTTTCTGGTGGAGCTCAATCAGCGTGCAGAGAGGGAACGAGTTGAGGAGGCCAATGGTGACGAAATAGAAGAGATGGATATGCTGGGCCAGCTGCTGACCAAGTTCAACACCAGCAGAACCAGGACCAAGGTTTTGCTGAAACGGAAAGCGAAAATCAGGGAACAAGAGGAAGAAGAAGAAGAAGATGGTGATCAGTTGGAGGAAAGAAAAGATGACGAGGAGAAGAAGAAAGGTTCTTCTCTGCTCAAGGCGAAGAACAAACTGTTTGACCAGCAGCCTGAGGGGGCCTATAAGAAAAAGGGGCAAATCCACACGAAAACGGGAAATTTTTTGAAGGTTTTGTCCATGACCATCTCCGATTTTGCTCAAATTTTGCACGTTAGTAGTACCAGATAGGACAACCTTCCATGTAAAATTTTAGCCCCCAACTCCAAGTGGTTCCAGCAGTATGACCCCACAAAGGTCAGGGTTTGGAGCCACTTTGGCCGTAAGCTGGCAATGTTCAAAGTGGATTATCTCAACTTCTAGAAGGAAGAGTAATGGCTTATGGGGTACCATTCGAAAGCTCTCGACTTGCTCTTTCAGATTGGCTTACAAAAAGTTTGGCTAACTATAACCCTTTAGGAATTACATCCAATCAAAAACTGTGTGTTTGATTTTCTCAAAAACTCATCTCCGATTTTGATTTTGAGTTGATTTTTTGAAAAGAACGCTCCTGATTTACCCTATGCACAAAGTTTTGGTCTGTATATTTGGCTGAAAAATAGCGAAAATGTGAGTTTTTCTACCCCGTTACGAGATGTAAATAATCATCAAATGGGGTAAAACTTGCCCATATGTACTGAATATCTGTGTTTGGACTGTATTTCCTGATAGCCTGCAAAATTTTAGCCATATGAGCGCATTTTGTGCAGTATATTTCTATAGACAGCTGCAGCAATGGCAAAAATATTGTTCGTATCCCTTTATGCAACCACTTTACGTTAGTACATAAATGGTTTCGAACACATTTGTCATCATTTTGAAAACAGTTGTTGTCACAACATTGTGCAATAGTTAGACAATATGGCTAAAATTTTGCAGGCTATCAGGAAATACAGTGCAAACACAGATTTTTAGTGCATATGGGCAAGTTTTACCCTATTTGATGATTATTTACATCTCGTAATGGGGTAGAAAAACTCACATTTTCGCTATTTTTCAGCCAAATATGCAAATATACAGACCAAAACTTTGTGCATAGGGTAAATCAGGAGCGTTCTTTTCAAAAAATCAACTCAAAATCAAAATTGGAGATGAGTTTTTTGAGAAAATCAAACACACAGTTTTTGATTGGATGTAATTCCTAAAGGGTTATAGTTAGCCAAACTTTTTGTAAGCCAATCTGAAAGAGCAAGTCGAGAGCTTTCGAATGGTACCCCATTAGCCATTACTCTTCCTTCTAGAAGTTGAGATAATCCACTTTGAACATTGCCAGCTTACGGCCAAAGTGGCTCCAAACCCTGACCTTTGTGGGGTCATACTGCTGGAACCACTTGGAGTTGGGGGCTAAAATTTTACATGGAAGGTTGTCCTATCTGGTACTACTAACGTGCAAAATTTGAGCAAAATCGGAGATGGTCATGGACAACACCTTTCCCGTTTTGGTGTGGAATTGCCCAAAGGGAGTTTCTACGTCGGATGGAGAAGTGAAACTGTGCGAAGTTTGCGGCAAAGCGGTGACGGATGTGCTGAAGCATATGGCGCGAAATCACAGAGGAGAGGAGCGACCGTTTCAGCCCGGGGGTCATTCAAATGAATGGATTTTTGCGGAAGCATCGGTGGTGAGTTGAAGGAATGTTTTGGCTTGCGGGTGTCCCGAAAGTTGCGCAAGGGTGTAATGTGCGAACAACTGAAAATGCATTGCTAATTTACACGGAATAGCTGGTGCTCGAAATTAGGACACCCGCAACCTTCGGTCCATAGCAAATCATGCTCCCTCTGCTATCGGTTTGTTGTCCGTTTGTTGACAACGAATTATGGGAATTGTCAGTTTATTGTTGGTTTGTTGACGGAATGACAACAACAAACTGACAATCCTTGTCAACAAAAGGACGACAAACCGAAACCGACAACAGTTCGGCGACTTTACAATAATGACGCCTCAGTGCGGTATATGTTGACCCTCTTCGAAATCACAAGCGTCCGCTTGTCCGTGGGTGGACACCCGGCGGACGGGGTTTGCCCCGTCCGTGGACGGGGTTTGTTTTTCAAGGGAAAACAACGAAAAGTCGGCTTCCGTGGTAGTCTAGCAGTGTCTGATGCTGGATGGAGCGGAGACTTACTTGCTTGAAGGACGCTTTTGATTTTCACACCTTGTACTGTACAGGGTGTTCATTATTTCGACTCCAAACGCGAATAGCTTATAGCTTTTGACGATGCAAGAACTTCAAAAAGTCATGTATGGCAAAGTTGCTTAGGTTTTGAAGATGAACAAAACTGGATCAGGAAAATCTTAATTTAACCCCTACCATATATTTGAAAGTCGTACATGGCCAACACTTCTTATGGTAGGGGTCAAATTAAAATTTTCCTGATTTAGTTTTGTTCGTCTTCAAAAACTAAGCAACTTTGCCATACATGACTTTTTAAAATTCTCGCATCGTCAAAAGCTATAAGCTATTCGCGTTTGGAGTCGAAATAATAAACACCCTGTACAGTACAAATCAAAAGCTTCCTTCAAGTAAGTAAGTCTCCGCTCCATCCACCTTCAGACACTGCTAGACTACCACGGAAGCCGACTTTTCGTTGTTTTCCCTTGAAAAACAAACCCCGTCCACGGACGGGGCAAACCCCGTCGCCGGGTGTCCACGGACAAGCGGACGCCTGGGATTTCGAAGAGGGTTAACACTTAACAACATATTGTACGCCCGTTGTTTGAATGACCCCCTCGTCTCTACTGCGACCAGTGCGGTTTGGAATTCTCGCGCGAACACAAGCTGACGTTGCACAAGATGGAGGAGCACGGACTGGGCGAGAAACCGTATCAGTGCGAAATCTGCGGAACCAGCTACGCCAAGGAGAAGTACTGGAAGGATCACCTACGCAGATCTCACGGGACGAGATTTCTCCGTCAGCCCGGCTCCAAGGACACGATTAGAACGCGTTTCATAAAGAAGAAGACAACGGATGAGCAGTCCAAGGAGGTAGCGGAGTTAGAGGGCGGTTTCGGCAATGATTTTCTCAAGTGGTGAAGTCGAGGATGGTTTTTTGAAAATTTCTTTCGGTGAACCAACCCTTGCACTTTTGCATGATGAATCGATCCCACTTCAAGTGGTATATTTCAGCGAGGAGACAAGATCGGAACGAGATAGGGGATGAGATCGATTCAGCATGAAAAACTGCTTAGATTCACCGAAAGGAAAATTTCGAAATAATCAATCCTCTCCTTCGCCGTGGAGAAATCTTTTTTTCCGAATTCGCCCTTTAAAGGGGGAGAGCCAAGTAATCGTGAAGGAAGAGGATGAGGAATTGTCCGAATGCGGCTTGTGCGGTGGGACGTTTGCGAAACGCAGATATCTGCGCGATCACCTGCGAAGAGTGCACAAGAATATTCACAAGCAGTCTTACCAGTGGGCGCATTCGCACGGGCGGAAAATTGCGGTTAAATGGCCCATTCACATATCGGTCATACTCTGAGCGTGCGTCCGGCGTCTCCATGGAGACACATACTGTACAATGACGTGGACACCATGGATCCGTCGGGCGCATTTTCTTTATGTGAATGAGGTGTAAATTTACAAGCACAACCGAAGTAGGATACTGTGGGGTAAACCCGGCCTCCTGAGCTACTCTCAATTTGCTGTTTGAGCAAATAATAAACCAAAATACAGTAGCTTATTTGAAAGAGGAGAGTTCAAGGAATTGATCGATATTATATTGGTCTCACTCAGTCGGTCCGTTGGTTGCTGAGATATGCAGCCCTGAAATTTATGTGGCCGGATTTTCCCATGGCCGGGTTTACCCCATACTACCCTATACATATCGCACTAAATTTTGCGACTACTTGTACCGCAATTTGCGCCAACGCGAATTCGCCTTTTACTGTCGGGAATGCGGCATGAAATTCGTGCTACAGAAAGACCTGCGCATTCACATGTTGAAACATACTGGTGGCAAGATGTTGCGTTGCGAAGCGTGCGACGCCACCTTTATCGCCAGGAAAAGCTTGACTGATCATCTGAGGAGAAAACACGGCCTCACTCTCAGCAAGGGGGTATCTGGGCAGAAAGATTTGGAAGAAGTTGCCGCTATTAAAGGGACTCTCGCATAAACACCTATTCCTATGTAGCGTTTTTATCTTGTAGTGGGATGTCACCCTCGCATAACCATGCGAGCTTACTAGTATTGGAGCAAGCCCAAGACCAACCTTTTTCCTACCTTGCGACCTAACCAACCGAGTAGTATCCCAATGCAATCCAACTGTACAGTAGCCGGCCGTTGGTCACTCTAAGCTTTTGCTTTCATTGATGCAGCGTTTACCAGACGTTTGCATATCCGTAACATCCGTAAAAACGTATCTAAGAGTACACGGTTATTTGCGGTGTGCCATGTACTCCTCGATACGCTTTACGAATTTACGGACGGAAAGGTGACGTCCGTTACGGACGTCTGGTGGACGCGGCATGAGGCAAGGCATGCACGTGAGTCGGATTTCGTTTGGTGCTTTTATGCGACCGCCCCTTTATGTGCGAAACTTGCGGCATGTACTTCGCCCGGGAGCGCGAGCTGGAGCTGCACCGAATGGAGTTGCATCGCGGCGAGACGCCGTTGCAGTGCGAGATGTGCGAGAATAAGTACGTGAAAGTGGAGAGCCTGCGGGATCACTTGCGCCGCTTTCACGGCATACAACGCCAGCTGGAGGAACTTAAGAAGCTGCAGGGGAATGGAGATGAGGCTGCAGCTTCTGCAGAAATGACCCAGAAGAAACCGCAGCGCGTGTGCTGCGTGCATTCCAGGGATCCTGCAGACTGCAGTCAGTGCAATCGCAAGAAATTGAGGAGCATGGAATAGATGCTGGTTGTACTGTGTATGTGTATGTATGGGGGCGCTGTTCAGTACATATTTTATGATAACTAACGTACACCCTTGCTGTTTTGTACTTGTTTAGCGTACCATGCCCATGTTTAGGTTACCCAGGGTAAATCCGGCCGCTTTTTGGTGAGTTTTGGCCGGCCACCCACGAAGAATGAACTGCCTAGTGCTTTGTGACCGGGTTTACCCCACCCCACGGTACCCTATCCCAATTATACAGTGAGCATGGAATGTTGGATGATAGGAGACGTAAAATAGAACCAAGACTAGTCTTGGTAGAACCCTGCATTGTACCTGAAAGTGTTGTACTGTACTCCACACCTTGTTATGTATTGTGCATACACGTACAGTTATGTCAGGAATTGATTCCTGGTTATGTATGTGACACGTCTTTTACTGTTGTTGCGATAAACTCTTTGTTTGGGCAATGTTTGATTGTGCCAAATTTGCAGAACGTTCGCTTTGCGTGCGATGCGTGAGATAATGTCATCTTACGTTTTCTTTTTTGGTTCCATCAAAAATATATCAACAACGGTGTTATGCCGTGTTCAGATTAGCGACGTGTACGTCCAACGTAACGTACGCCCAAAAAAGATGTTCATGCTCTCTGGCTTACGCTGAATGCATGTACGTTGCATGTACTGTATAATATGTCAAACGTACACTGGATAAATTGGATCTATTGAATTGACATGTTCTATTTTGATATTTGCTTCAGTTTGCCACCACGCGAAGGAAGACGAAGCCAAAAGTATGGGCAACTTATGTTGGTGCAATAATAATCCCAGGAAGGAAGAATGGAAGCATGGAATTTGCACACGACACCGGAAGGAATGGAATACTAATCCGGCATCAGTTCCAAGTGGCCCCACCTACATCTCTGATCTCCCCCCTGAGCTGCTGGGCAAGATCCTGTCATTTGTGACCAACGTCAGAGATGCAAGTAGATTGGAGAAGGTCAACAGAGCGTTCAAGCGTTTCGCGTGGCTGGCAGTGAAAGAAATGGACCTGTGGTGGTGGGATTATGGCGGATGGAGATTGTGGAATGGACGCCAGGTGTCGTTCGTTGGCCGAAATGACGATCGATTCCTGTCTTTTCTAGCCGCTTTTTGGAGCAAAGCGCATAATCTACAAACGCTGTCAATTCAGCGCAGGTGGTGTATTCCTGACCCATTGAGGGCAGAGGTTTTGATGTCGAACTTTCTAGAGCTGATACAGAGGGAACCGAGGGCCATCAGCCTCATTAGGATCGACTGCTGTTTTTTCCTCGCTGCGTCCTCTGGACCCTTCATTCAGGCCTGCCGGGAGCATCTGCTTCTTTTCCATCTCCGTTCACGTGAGTCTATCTCTGCATCTTCTACAGAAGAATATCGTATTTGCCAGCAGCTTACCACATGCTTGGCAGAGTGCCACAGACTCGAACAACTCGTGCTTGGCCGTGATTTTCGTCTCAGGGACAGTGCCTTTTTATCAGGAAAAAGTCAGTTGCAGCGTTTGCGCTTTGATGAGACAGATAGAGGCTTATATTGGGAAGAGGCTGATCATTTGATGTTGCTCATTGGTCTGGTAGAGTTGCAGCGAGCCAGGGATGAAGCCTGGTTTAGACTCGGTTTTTTGATGTGGGTATACTACAAAACAATATGCTATGCAAATTTTTTGGAATTTTATGCAAATTTTTGCACACTACTTTACCATAAAATTTGCATAGCGTATGGTTTTGTAGTAAAGCATGAAAAAGTACGCACGTCAAATATACGCACGTCAAATGCTTATACGCACATCAAAAAACCGCGAGTCTAAATCCGGCTTGAAGCTTCTGCTGGTGATGAGAAAGCGCCTCCGTTTTTTCTTCAATTCAAAATCAACGCTGCTCGCGAACTGTCCTACTTCTTCACTGCAGCGGCCTCTATCACCTATTCATTGCCCATGATCACCAGAATTGAGCTGACCAAGAATTTCGAGATGAAGAAGCCAGTTTCGATGCCGATATGTCGCCATTTCTGGCATCTCTTGCCGAATCTGCAGTCCATCAATGTTGTCAGTGAGGATGACTCGTCTTTGGCTGCTCTGGCACCAGTTGCGCGCACGTTCATGGAAGCCTACGAAAGGGGGGAAGGCGCCAAACAGAGGAAGATGGAGATTTCAATGGCCAATTGCTTGCGTGAGACAGGGTGGAATGAGTTTTCTACTGCGATGGAGCGGATGCCAGTGGCTGATGAGCGTCCCGCTTCTGGCGTCTGGCATACAGTGTTTCGTTCTGGTTGGGCGGAATTGGTTCTGCGTAAGCTGCAAGCACATTAAAGATCAGCTTGTAATTAATCCTTTATTCAGTCAAAAGTTGGTAGAGCAGAGTCAACGATTTGAGACGCGATGAAGATGATAACTCTTTTGATTGCGGTATTGAGCAGTGGAGTAGGTTTGATTGATGAAAATATATGAACGCTGCTATACAGTACTATTCCTACTGCATGCTGCTATGAAGCATAAAAACATTCGTGGTGAATTGTGAATTTTGTGATGCTTGTCGAGTTTCGAGCTGTAAGCTTCTTCAACTTTTGTGAGATGCCCATATGTATTGTACGTGTTTTTGCATGTACTGTATGTGTACCCCATCGTACAATAAATACGTATCATACATGTACAGTATATGTATTGCGATTGCCTTTATAGTCTGGCCAGTAGGAGTTTGGCATGGCATTTAAGGCGTGTTGCGTTGTTTACAGAATCTCGTTTTGCGATCGCTATAACTTGGAACAAACTCCTATGTAGGTATATAAGTGGTAAACTCACTTTTCCACTGCAAAAATTGGCCAAAAACTGAGTAACATCTATATGGCAGACTCAATAAACCAAAATCAAAATTTGTAATTTATTTTGGTTCACTAAGTTTACCACTTTCAAATACATGAATTTTTATGCTTTGCCAGTGCCGCCAATATGACTCTTTACCACTTGTGTTACCAAAAAATTTTGTTTCCAAGAATATTTGGAAGTGGTACTTCGTTGACCAAAAGAAATTCTGTATTTTGATTTTGGCTTATTGAGTCTGCCATATGGATTTTACTCAGTTTTGGCCAATTTTTTACTGGTAAAGTGAGTAAAAAACTGTTGATCTGTGAGCACCTGAGAAAATCAGTGGTGGGACCCTGTGCTAAATTACACAACGCGCCTTAAATGCCATGCCAAACTCCTACTGGCCAGACTATAGTATGTTGCAGTGCAGATTTCTGTGAAGACCAGCCAGTAGAATTGGAAAGGCAACACCCAACGACGACAGCCAACTGGGCGAACGCCGACCGCATTTCCATTCATTGTGAATCAGCAATAAACCGCGCTTTCCAGGAACCAAAATATCGAAACAAATATTCTTGCTATGGAGTGCTGCTATTGCGATGGCGCAGGTCAGCTGACCAAAAGTTCGCTGTACTCCCACCTCAAGACAGCTCATTTGGGCCATCTGGTTCATATTGAAGAGTACCATTTGGCGCGATTGACGGGCGTCTTGATGGAGATTTCTGACCTGATTGAGATGGAGAAAACTGGAACACTGGAAACGAGGGCAATGGAAGGAATGTGGCGTCTATTATTGGACTGTCATACCAAGTGGAAAGACCGAATGGAAATAAAGGAAGAAGAGGTTGAACCTGCTGAAAACTTGAGCCACTCACAGAAGAACAGAAAGACTTTCTGTCGCACAACAAGGAAGCCCGCAGTTAGGAACAACAGACCTACAACTTCAACGGGAAGAAGAAGCGTGCAATTTTCCTGTGCAACCTGTGGAAAGTGTTATGGACCAGTGGCGCTAAGACATGGGGTGGTCGCGAGCTAACACATTCGTCAACAAACCGACAACAAATGGACAACAGACCGACAACAGTTGAACGACTCGTTGCCAACAATGACGCCAGGTCGCGTTACTTTTGATCGATAAGCGGGAAGGAAGGGAAAACTGCACTGTACTGCACTGGTCGGTCAGCTCGCAACCACCCATAATTTCTTAGCGCAACTGCTCCATCCTTATAGACACACGCTGAAAATGCATAAACTGCGCGCGCATCCCTCAACAGGCGTGGAAAAGCCTTTTAAAGGGGAATCTGGTGGGAACGAAATATAGAACGGAGAAGGCAAGATCGAAGTTCTTTACATATTATTAAAAGCACCTTCCGGTGTTTTTTCATCTCTTTCGATCTATTCCCGTGTAGGAGCCGATTTGGCCGCTGTTATCAAAAGCTATTATAGGAGCAAATTTTGCAGTGGCAGATGCTTTCAAATGTAGGAATAGGAAATATGAAACTTGTAGACTTTTCCAACAATTTTCCCGCCAGATCCCCCTTTCAAATGCACGCAATGCGACCACAGCACGTGGCATAAGGGAGCGATGAGGAGGCATATGTACACCCACTCTGGACCGGAAACAAGGCCTTACGGCTGTCTGTACTGCGAAAAGCGATTTACAGCGGGGGAGTTGATAAGCTGGCAAGAAGAGTTGTGTGACACACCTAGTTAGTAGTGTAGGGTAGGTTAGAGGTAATTTCAAACGGGGAATTCGCACACTTTGCTGCCCGTATATTCGTTATCAACAGACTGAAAAAAATGACAACAGTTCTGCTACTTGTTGACAACAATGACAGGCTTGGTGCGGTATGTGTGTAACATCACCTGCTTGCAATAGGCCACCCCTGTTCGAAAATTAGTTTTCTACCCTACTTTCTCTCCTTGGATGCTACGTAGTACCAACCAGTACGTAGTAAAAAGTCTAGCACGCACACCTCTAGAGATACTGTAGCTTGTTGGCAGTAGTTTCACACTCTTGCTCGCGGGCTTATCAACTCCCGTCCTTTCCATGTCCACGGAGTGGTACGAGTATCACCTTCGGACTCATACCGGCGACAAGCCGTTCAAGTGCGACCAATGTCCCTACAGTACCATTCGAAAGGCTTACTTGACAAACCACCTGAATACGGTTCACGCCCTGCCGTCACCCTGCGAAATATGTGGACAGCCTATTCGATCGATGCGCACGCACATTTTGCGCAATCACAAAGGCGTACAGCCGCATCAGTGTGACATGTGTGGATCGAAATTTAAAGGCAGGCGATACCCTAAAAAGTTGGTTTGGATTTGGGCATTTTGTTGGGTCTGGTACGATTACATGCCGCGTTCAGATTAGCACGACGTACGGTAGAAAAAGCATGAACAGCTACGGACTTTTGTGGACAATGTCGCTAATCTGAACGGGACTGTTTTAAAACTTGGATGGGAATTTTTTCTGGAAGACAAGATAACAGAATTTCAAAATCAAACAGAATTTCAAGCTGATTTTTTTCTGGGAGACAAAATACTGCCAGCTTTTCAGGGTATCTATGCCTTTACGCGGCAGGACATGTTCGAACTGCACATGATGGCGCATAGAGGAGAGCCGATTTTTCGCTGCTTCCAGTGCGGACGTCAGTACACCACGGAACACAATCTACTGGCGCACACGAAATTTTGTCGAGTGCCCTGTACAACACACGAGCTGCGGTGTACAAGGCAGGGAAAATTAGGGAAACAACCCAAGAGGAAGCAAAAGCAATGATCTGCGGTTTTACGTATGTGTGCATTTGTGGGCTATATCTCACAGTATTTGGTTGGTACGATGGCTCGTCTCCTTAGTACTTAGTTTTGAAATAACTTGCCGTCATTGATTATTGTATGAAATGCCACGAAATGATATTGTTTGCGTCAAATGATCGCTATCATGATGGCGCTCGAATAAAATATTGCATCAGATTTCTTTGCTGTTGCTTGCGTCAAATGATGGATCACATGTCCATTGAATCATTGGAATACCTTTGTACTGCTATGATGGCATTGCTTTATGCATATGCATGAAAGTCATGTGGTGAGTAAGCGATGAGGGGGGAGGGGGTGGCAGGTAAGATTGCTACTTTTTGCGTACGCAATGCAACCAAGGCGCCCTATCAATGCTGATGTGCTCATCCACCTACCAATCGTTTTGAGATAGAAACTGTTACTCATGCTGAAGTGTACTGAAAAAGAAGAGCTGAACTGATTTTGTTATTCTAATTTGGTGCCCAAAACTTATCAAGTGTCAACTTTTCCCACCTGTCTCTGAGTTTTTTCTTGACCTACAATACAAACTGATGGCTCATCATATTTTTTGCATGCCAAAGGGCAGTCAGCCAACATCTAGTATCACGTGTGATGATCCTCCAACCAAACTGTCATGGCAGCCTGAAGTGGTCACCTATCATCTGCCAGATGGGCCATTCGAAGGGGTCACAGCCATCACTTGTCCCACAGAACTTCAACCATCATCCGCCACCATCACTGACCTTACACCTGAGCTGCTGCACAAGATCTTATCCTACATACCAATGGCCGGAGCCAAGGACGCGAGCAGACTGGAGATTGTCAATCAAACATTCGGGCGGTTTGCATGGCTTTCAGTGAGAGCCATACAGCTTCAAATAAAAGTTGAAGGTTTCATGATGTGGAATGGATATGAATGGAAGAAGTTTGGATTTTATGAAGCTTCCTTTCTTGCGAGTGTCTCCGCAGTTTGGCTCAAAGCGCGCAACCTGAAGAAGTTGCAGCTCTCCTGGGATGACTATGGCTGGCGTAAGCACATCAGACGCAAAGACTCGCTTGCAGCCATGATGTTCAAGTTGGGGGAGTTGATGGAATCCAAATGTGACGACAATCCAGAACTGATAGTTCCTGATGCCATCGCCTTTCATCTCCCTGCTGGACTGTTGCGACATGCCAATGCCACCATCTCTTCTTATCCAGCTGAGCTGACTTCACAGAAAACTGTCATTTACCAGATTCCAACTCTTGAAGACACCAACCCTATTTCAGCTCGGCTGCAGCTGCTGAAATGCAGCACCATCGTATCTTCTCATCCACTTACTGGCAGCTGCAGCAAAGATTTATTCATAGTGAAGGTGATGGTAAATTTTAACAATTCTCATGGTCTAATCTACGATACATATGCATGCAGCTCTTACAGCTGAATTTATCTGGGTGGGATCGATTCAATGTGAATGAAAAATTCTAAAACATGTTCATGATTTTATCAAATTTTATCATCATCAATTCGATCATCATCCTCACTGGATAGAGTTTTTTGCTGCATCTGCCTTTAAACCCATCATCAACGACCCATGTCTGGCTGAGCTATCACCATATTTTGAAGAAGAGGAAGAAGCAGAAGAAAAAGAAAAGTGTCACAGTGCTGCAGAAATGAACACGGCTCACCTTCCACCTGAGGTACTGCAGAGAATCATCTCCTATGTGCCAGTGACTGGCGCCAGAGATGCCAGCAGACTGGAGAGGGGGAGTCGAGCATGCAGGCCATTTGCTTGGCTCCAAGTGGAAGATCTAAAGCTGAAAGCATCAGAATCCGATGGCTTAGAAATGTGGAATGGAGGTGAGTGGAAGCAGTTTGGCTCTGATGTGCCGGAATTTCTTGCAAGTATTGCCACTGTTTGGCGCAAAGCACTCAACTTGAAGAAGGTGAACCTGAGTTGGGCATACAAAGAGGAACCGCTTGTTGACCTGATGTCGAAGCTGTGTGAATTGATGGAAGCTGACCCACGGGCTATCACCTTTGACATTGATTGGCATGATGGCAATGTCGATCTTCATTTGCCTGATAATGATGATGATCGAATACACCTCTCCCCTGCATCAGTACCCTTCATTGAAGCCTGCAGTTCATATCTGCATCATTTTGATTACATATGTAGTTCATCAGACTGGAAGGACAGGTTTTGTTATTTATCTTGTAACTGGCTCAGCCATTCACTAATCAACTGTAATGCACTGATATCACTGCAGATTGAGCTTCCATACCTCAGCCATTGTCACTTTTTGGCGGGAAAGAGCAAGCTGGAGCACTTCGAACTTAAAGGCAAGGGGTCCCCTACACCGACTTTCGAATTTAAAGTTCAAACCAATCTTATCATAAACTACATTTTTAACCGAGTCTTTTGCAAAAAAACGCTTTTCAAAATTCCTATCCGTTCATGAGTTATTCGAAGATAAAAATCGATAAATTTCAGTATTGAAGCGGTCCTCGGGAACCACTACGGTAGTTAACTACGTAGTTAACTACCGTAGTGGTTCCCAAATCCGTCTTCAGTACTGAACTTGACTGAACTTTGCACACCGACAACTCGTGAACGGATAGGAATTTTGAAAAGCGGTTTTTTGCAAAAGACTCGGTTAAAAATGTAGTTTATGATAAAATTGGTTTGAACTTTAAATTCGAAAGTCGGTGTAGGGGACCCCTTGCCTTTAAGTATTGTCCAATAAGGATGGATCGTCCACAACTAGACGACATGTATATCTTGCTCGATGGTCTGGTTGAGTTGCAGAAAGCCAAGGATGAAGCAGCTGCTGATGGCAGAGTGGCATCTGCTTTGTCACTCACCCTTACTGATGGTGGGTGTGGTGAATCGATTTCCGATTTTATGGAGAGGTTTACAGACAGCACCACAGCTCCACTTCCAATGATCAGTGCAATAGAGTTGAACTTTTTCTGCTCTAGCGATTACGATGTGCATTTATTGTCTGATGAAGATTACACCCGTTTTTGGCACATCTTCCCCAGCCTGAAGCTGTGGAACAGTAATCGAATGGATGTTGCGCTGTTGGCTGTGTTGGCACGCACTTTCTTGCGCATGCACGCTGATAGCGACGTTCCAAGGACTGTGGAATTTAATGCTAGTCACGGCGAATGCTGGGACGATTATTCTTTCGAAGAGATGAGACAACTTCAAATTGCAGTTGGGACAAGGCCCATCATTCACACTGGTCGAGTGCTAACAAGAATTGGTGACCGTGATTATTACACAGTTATTTTGGAATTTAAAAGTGGCAACGCCACTGTAAAGCTAACAGTTTGCTTAAGTGGCAATGTGACTGCAAAGCTAACAGTATACTTGCCTTCCATTTGGTGATGTTATTTGTTTAATGAAGAAACTGTATGTGCGTGCAACATTATGGCATGTTCCAGAGAACAGTTCAGCTTGAGGAATAAATATTCAAGGGTTGGCTCAGATGGTGTCAGTGTAAATGTATAGCTGGGTGGACGAACAAGAGCGTGCTTGACAATTTTGGCGCTCCGTAGTAATCTTAGTAAATCTGGCATTTCTATACAAGAATAGCAACCGGCTTTTTTAACCCTTTTTCAGACACTATTGCTATTCTTGTTTAGAATGTCAGATTATTACGGAGCGCCAAAATTGTCAAGCACGCTCTTGATCATCCACCCAGCTATACACAGTTTGTTCCTTCATTTGGAATGTAGGCCTACATATCTGTTCTTATTCATATATTCATTCATGCATACTGTATCTGTTCTAGGCCACTCTTCAAGATGAAGTGCTGCTGCTACTGCAGTGGTAGAGGCGATTGTAGATCAAGCAACAGATCCAATGAGGGAGTCATAAATACCACCCTATTGAATCACATTCAATCAGTTCATCTCCAGCGGTACATGGAGAAAGACAGCTACAAGATGGTGTGCAGTGTGCTGACCCAGGTGGCTCAGCTTAGAGACCTGGAGCAGCACGATGGTGGAAAACTTATGGAAGGAAAAGAAGTGATGATGGTGAATCTGATGTGGAAGATGCTTGCTGAATGCTTGACAAACAGAAACGAAGAGATAGCTGCCAGTAATGAGCAGCAGCTGGGGAATGAAGGAGGAGAAGCGCGAGATGGTCCATCATCAGGTGCATTTACATGAGGGGTTTATCGATGGCATCTTTTGGTGATTTGAGTTGGTGAGGCAAAGTAAGATGAGACAACTGGTTTTTGTAGTGGTAATGGATGCATGTCTTGGTGACTGGGTTGAGCAAGTTGTTGCTGCCAGTGGTGTGCATGGCAGGTCCTTGTGTGATGGCACTACAAAAGTGAGGGTTGGGGTTCAATTCCGTGGACTTTCGCAGTCACAGACAGGCCTATGCTAGTATTCACGACTTGCACTAAAGCTTCTGGGTTGTCGCGAGCTCACCCCCTAATTTTCAGTTGTGCGTTACACTGAAAATTATTAGATCGGCCACCCCGCCTGCACCAACTGAAAAAGAGGGTTCCGCTTGCAACCACCCAGACATCTTAGCACAAGTAGCGAATAGTCGTGGGCAGTTAGAGTTTGCTCAAGTCACACAAAATCCAGCTATCGCTCACTTTCTCATCTTTCCTCAGCACATCTCATGACCATAAGATGGCACGAGCTCCCCCATGTGTGATGCACCTTGTCTCATCCGCTACGCTGCCAGTGGTGCCGTTCAGGAAGAAAAAGAAGAAGAGGACTTGTACTGTATGCGGCCTAAAGCGCACACACATGTGGGCCCATATGCAGACGCATAAGAAGGAGAAGCCGTACCAGTGCAAGGAATGCGAAGCCAACTTTACACAGAAATACCTTGTGCAGCTGCACCATCTCACTCATCATGCTTCAGAAGCAGAGAAAGAACAGAAAGGATTGCGCTGTCCCACCTGTGAATACCGCTGCTTTCTACCATTTAGCCTGAAGAAACACATGAAGACCCATACTGGCGAACAGCCGTTCACCTGCAAGTCCTGCCCCAAGCGGTTTGTCGGGAGTTAATGAATGGAAAAAGAGTGTGGTATTTCTGAAGTCGTGCAAGGCTGTTCTGCGTGAAATGCGTAGACTTATTGTTTTGTGCTAATTTGCGCGAAACACAGCCGGAATGCCCGATTGCTCTAAACAGGACATTGCCACACTCTTGTTTTCGTTTATCAACTCCCGTTTTATCAGCAAATCGTCCCTGAAAAAGCACATTGGGATTGTGCACTCTGGAGAGCGACCACACGCCTGCAAGTTGTGTCACAGCAGCTTCGGTCATATCAGCACTCTGAAGCGACATATGACAGAGAAACATGGGGCTGAACCTCAGATATCAGGAGAAAGCTTGTACCGTCCTTGTCCTTTGTGTGGCAAGAGCTATCGCTCCTTGGATGTGCACATGCAACGAAGGCACGGCGATAAGACAAACCGGGCTTACAGAGTCTGTTAGCTGTAATAAGGGGTCAGAAGTGTTTCAAACTCACGCCAAGTATTATTATTATTAGAATTATTATTGTGGTGAAGTGATCCACTCATTATGCGCCTCTGCTACAGCGTTGTAATACCACCGTATTTGTACTCTACAGGAGATGTGGGGCTATGTATGGAGGCTGTACATTGGGGGCATTTTTTGCTTGCAAAATGGGACTTTGCATGTACACAATGCTCCGGCTCGAGTTTAGAACTCGTGTTGACGCACTAAATTACAGCTAATGGACTCTTTATTCCTGTCCGCGTTGTCCGAAAAACTATGTCACCAAGGCGGACTGGTGTAAACATCTGAAAATTGTTCACGGAGAAACGGGCAGTCACAAATGCGAAACGTGTGGACAAGGCTTCGTGGCCAGACAGTACCTGATGGAGCACATGAAGAAGGTACATGGAATTGGAATTGGTTTCGTCGACCCAATTGAGATTGTGACAACTGAATAATGAATGAATGAACTGAAGTGCACTGCACACAGATGCTACGTGCAGGTAAACAGTCGTCAATTATTACTGATGGCCCGTTCACAACGAACGCTGAACGCCGAAGTTGGCGTCAACGCAACGCAGATATCGACGTTCAACGCAGATATCGACGTCAACGCAGATATCGACGTTCAACGCAGATATTAGCGATCGCAGAAAAAAGTAGCAAACATCGACGAAAACTTGATCGAAATACGTATGTACGAAACAACATCATCATCTATGCCGGCGTTATTATTGGAGAAAAATAAAGATTTGAGTAGCTTTCCATAATCTGCGTTGAACGTCGATATCTGCGTCGAACGTCGATATCTGCGTTGAACGTCGATATCTGCGTTGACGTCGATATCTGCGTTGAACGTCGATATCTGCGTTGCGTTGACGCCGGTGTCAACGCAACTCCAACTTCAACGTTCAGCGTTCGTTGTGAGCGGGCCATGATGATGGACATGATACTCGATCTCACCATTTGGTTGGAACTGTCAGTGTGAATTCAGTATGGTGTATTGATCATGATGACCGATCAAGTGAAGTAAAATTTTTTTGGGTGCGGTAAGTGACCATGTGTCACGTCGCTGTGATTTTGTGCCATGAAATGCTCGAAAACAGTCGAGTGAAATATTGAATATACCGTATTCTTGAACAGCAATGTTGATGGCCCGTTCACAACGAACGCTGTCAACGCAGATATCGAAGTTCAACGCAGATATCGACGTTCGACGCAGATATCGACGTTCAACGCAGATATCGACGTTCAACGCAGATATCGACGTTCGACGCAGATATCGACGTTCGACGCAGATATCGACGTTCAACGCAGATATCGACGTTCGACGCAGATTATGAAAATCTACGTAAATCTTTATTTTTCTCCAATAATAACGCCGGCACAGATGATGATGTTGTTTTTATACGTACGTACGTATTTCCATCAAGTTTTCGTCGATGTTTGCTACTTTTTTCTGCGATCGCTAATATCTGCGTCGAACGTCGATATCTGCGTCGAACGTCGATATCTGCGTCGAACGTCGATATCTGCGTCGAACGTCGATATCTGCGTCGAACGTCGATATCTGCGTCGAACGTCGATATCTGCGTCGAACGTCGATATCTGCGTCGAACGTCGATATCTGCGTTGACGTCGATATCAGCGTTCGTTGTGAACGGGCCATGATGGCCCATTCACATGGGTGACATGCGCTGGGCGTACTCTGCGTATCTTATGGTTGACACACGCGCCGAGAGCATTTCCATCCGTTGTGAATGGGCCATGAATCGCACTTTTTTGCCACTGGACAGTACGTGACGTCAACGACACTGTGCCAATTTTAGATAGTCATTGCAAGAATGGAGTGTTGTTTCTGTAATGGTGTCTCATCTACTGTTGTCTCAACCAACTCCAAGGCAACGACAACTTCCACCCATCCATCTCAGTTGACCTCTCATATTCATTCTGTCCATCTGCAAACTTTCGCGCATCTGGACAGAGTCAGTCATCAGTTGGCGTCGAACGTATTGAGTTTAGTTGCTCAGCTGGGAAAAATGGAGGCAAAAATGCATGAAGATTTGACTCAAGACGACCTTGACGTTATGGACGTCATGTGGAAATTACTGATGGATTGTGGAGCGAAAAGACAATGGGAAAAATTGGAGAAAGAAAGAAGGGATGATATCAAAGCAGAAGTTTGCGACGTACATGTAGAGGAGATGCCATCTTCGCCTCCAGTGAAAAAGTTGCTCAGAATTACGAGGAAAACGGTGATGAAAAAGGAAGCAGCAAAACCCACTAAGTTGGTTCCAGTGCGTGGTTGCAGGGAAAGAGCGAAGAAGCTTGAAGCCTCGAAAAGATTGGCGCAAAACGCAAAGATGCGAAAGGGACCAAAGGGCAAGTTTATCTCGAAAAAAGCGATGGAAAAGCTGAAAATGAAGGAGGAAGGAGAGAAGGAAAGGAAAAGGGAGGAGAGATTGCAGAAAAAGAAAGAAGCGGAAGAGAAACAACTGCTTTCAACAGGGTGTTTCACATGCAAATGGGGTTGTTTGCAATCTTTGACTGTGGCGGTACGGTTTGTTTTTTGGATTTTGAAATATTCAGCTTAGGTGCAGCTGCAGCAGCGTAAAAAAATTTGTAAAAAGAAACCATCCACGAGGGCAAACAGCAACAACGAAGACAGGCAACCACACGAAACACAGAACACCAGCCCGAGACCGCCAAACAAAATGAATCGAAACCAGAACGAAGAAGAAAAGCGGCAAAAGACCGAAAAATGAGATAAAAAGGAACATCACAACCTTTCCTTAATTCAGTTTGTGTAACGCCAGAGAATCTCTTAATGGCTCATTCACATTGAAGGAAATGCGCTCGGCGTACTCCTGGCGTATCTGCAAATGTGAATGGGCCATCATTCGGCTACTGAATCTCCGACATGAATTTGGGTTCAGCTGAAATTACGCCGAGGTTGCAAAAAGCCTCCGCCTGCCTTGTGAATCGCCCTTGTATTGGTGACACCATCTGCGATAGCAGAGCGTAAACTCCGGTTCACATGCCGCATTTGCGGCGCTCAACGACGTTACATGCAGCAACACATGCTGGCAGTTCACGCTGAGAAAGCGCGCAAGAAGAAGGGCGCGTTTAAGCGCGTGCACACGTGCAATTTTTGTGGCAGAAACGACTTCAGGACGACCGCAATCTTTAGAGCACATTTGAATTTGCATACGGGCGAAAAACCTTATGGTCCGTTCACATTGGAGACATGCGCCGCGGCGTACGCTCGGCGTGTCCATGGCTTGATACCCGCAGCGTCGACCAATGGCTCATTCGAAAGCTTATGACTCTGAGAGAGCCAGAAAGCCCTTCGATTTTTGATCTGATCGGCTGATCACCAATGATCGGTGGATAATCGCATACGCCGAGCGAGCGCTTTCATTCCAATGTGAACGGACCATTGATGGCTGCCCCCAGTGCCCCTATCGCACGGCGCACAGGTCGAATATGATTGCGCATGAGAGGGCCGTTCATTCGGTGGTGAAACCTCATCTTTGCCAGTTCTGCAACCGACGTTTCTCGACGCCGTCGTCATTGAATCGACACGTCCAACTGCATTCTGGCGAAAAACGGTTTGCCTGCGCTGTCTGCGACACAAAATTCGCCACAGCGGCTCATGGGGAGATCTGATTGGAAATATGCATTGGGGAAGGAAAGCATTGGCCTTTGGAAAATTCGGCCGCCTAAGCTTCAGTTCAGGGCTGCATATCAGCAGCAAACAATGGACCCATTGAGACAAGTATGGTAGCAATCGATTCCTTGAACTCTTCTCTTTCAAATGAACTGTTTGGTTCATCATTTGCTGAAACAACAAGTTCAGTGGTCGGGCTTCAAAGGGAAAGTGTAGTGTCGTGACTGAGGTCATCCAGATGTGTAGTTCAATGGTTAGGGCGCTCGCCTGGAACGCGAGAGGTCCAAGGTTCGATTCCCTGGCACATCTGGCAAATTTTCCCCTTCGATTGACTTACCCCAGAGCCCAGAGTATCCTACATAGTACATAATACACAACTTTCCTCGCCTTCCCGTACAAATTTCCTCCGTCAGACCTCCCCGTTCAGCTGAAGCGGCATTCAACAATCATCCGGGCGAGAGACCTTTTTGTTTGCGAAGTTGCGGCAATCGATCTCGCCGAAGACAACGGTTTGCGTCAGGCGCGTCACACTGGTGAACGACCGTACAAGTGCGACACTCGATAGTTCGAGAGTGAAGTGAGTGAGAAAGGAAGAGTTCTTTGTGATTCATTGCAAATGTGTAAAGAAAGAAGATATACGATGGGATCTTTTAGTTGGTGATGATGTATGTATGTGTATACTTATTTAGTTAAGTGGAGGTGGATGGTGGTTTTTGTTTTCGCTGTACTGTTGGCATCATTTTTGTTAGAATTGTTGATGATTTTAGGATGAGATAATGTGTTTGTTGAGTGAAGGAGTTGTGTGGGTATTTTGATGATAATTCTGATATTTTCTTGTGTATGTTTCTCTTTGGGGGGTCTGATATCTCGCTTTGTCTTGATAAATTTGGAAGATTTTTTAGTATGAGTAAGTAGGATGGATTGCAGGGTTAAGGAGCTAGCCGCACTTCAATCGCGGTTTGAGTCTTAGTGCAACACTTTTGCAGAAAAGAAAACGAAGTATCGTAACTGAACGAGAGAAGTCGCTTTTCCTCGTTTTTTCTTCAACTTCTGTTCGGATTGACTTTGACAGGTAATGAAAATAATTCATGAAGTTATTGTTCTGGCACGAGCTTCCTTGCAAACTAAGCCATCTGCTTAAGCTTATTCCTGATATATTCTTGCAGGTTCGTAAAAAAACTCCTGCCTCCCCAATGAGTGGCACTCCTGTTCGTACCCGCTTTCGCAAGTTCGCAGATTCCCAGCCAGCATCTGTTTCTTCGCTTCATGGTGATGTCCAGCTCCTACACTTTCCTCATACCAGCATCACCGCGTCAGAGAATAATATGTCACTCTCCGTTCTCAATCTTTTGATACTCCGCCCCGTTCAAGTGCCAGGACTCCCTTTCTGTACGTCTGAGTATTTCGTGAAATGGGTTCAGCAAAAATCGTTGCTGAAAGAAGCTGAGGTATCGATCGTATTGTCCAAAGAGTTGGGTGAAGGTTGGAATACAGGATCTCTCAGATATATACTCTCTTCCAATCAACTTACTAACAATACCCAAATACCTCTTTTCCCTTCCCTACTAACAGAAACACACAACAAAAACACAACTTAACAACCCACGCAGAGATTTCAAGATTAAAGCCTCCATGAAACCCAACACCACACACTCTTCAACTCTACCAACGAACAGTTACTCCCTTCCAAGAGTTACTCTCTGAACTATCGAGACTTTTATAACCTCAATTCTATCAGTTTTTCCTCTATATTCCTTACAGTAGATCAACGAAAAACTATCCACCCAAAAATAAAAAACCGACCTGATGAAAATCTCGCGCCGCAGAACCCCTTAAACCTTTTCACAACCCCACATCGCCTTCAGAAGAGATCATTGAGCCTCTTTTTAAAGCGAAAGCCAGTCTTTCGCTAGTGCCTTTATGCGAAGCGACGAAGCAGCGAATAAGCCAAGGTTTCTTCCTTACTGGAGGAGAGCGATATTCTACCCTACTACACAACAACAAAAACAATAAGGAGGAAGAGGTACGCGAAGAAGAAACGTATGATCAGGAATATTCACCATATGCAATAAGAGCCAGTCTTGATCGCGAGCGACCCTTGAAACAACCTGAATTTTCAGTGCAACTTTTGATCGTAGTCGACACGAAGGTCGGCGCGGAAAGAAACAAACGAGTAAGAAAGACGACCGCGCCGACCTTCGCTCGACTCCAATCGAAAGTTCTTGAAATCGGTGAGATTAAAAGACACAGCCTGCGCGACGTCTCGCTCTTATCATGCTGGATATTGTATTGCGGAAAGGGGAGGGAATGTGCAAACAGTGTAGTGAGGCAGAAGTAAGTAGGCTGCTAACAAAAAATGAGTGCAAGGTGCCAGGTTCCATAATAAACTCCGGCTTTCCGCGTAATTGTTATGAGCTAGAGCTCAGATTTCAATGCCGTTTTTTGCAATACGTGCCGAAGATTTTAAGGTTCAATGGCGGCCGAATACGCCCATGATTGGTTTGGATGAAATTGTTTGAAAACGCTGCATTAGCCAGATTCAAAGGATTTTCCCCCAAATCAGCCAAATTCACATTTTTGCGTGATATCTGAGCATCACCGATTTATTTCTTAATGTACCTAAGAGCAATCCACATAAGCGAAAAAACTTGACGTCTGAACATATCAACATGCAAGAACATGTAAATATCAATTAAGTCTGTTGAACCGCAATTCAACAGTACTGAGGGAAAACTGCAAAAACCGATTAAACTTTGAAGCCAATAGAACCATAACCAATGAAACTACGCAGATGAAATTTTGCACGTATCTAAGTTGAAGCCTTCTACATAACAGAAAAACCGCGTTAAAATCATCGTTAACTCGAGGTTATAGCGCGGAAACCCCCGAGTTTATTAACACTGTATTTCCGGAAATAATGCACACGGAAGGACAGAGAGCAACATTCCGCATATTCACCAGCGAGGTGGTGGATGCCGAAGGACAATCACAAAGCATATACCAAAAAAAAAGAGGAAAAAAAAAAAAAAAAAAAAAAAAAAAAACAAGAGAACAAAAAAAGCAAAAGCAAAGCAAAAAAAAAAAAACAAAAAAAAAAACCAAAAAAAAAAAAAAAAAAAAAAAAAAAAAAAAAAAAAAAAAAAAAAAAAAAAAAAAAAAAAAAAAAAAAAAAAAAGAAAAAAAAAAAAAAAAAAAAAAAAACAAAAAAAAAGAAAAAAAAAAAAAAAAAAAAAAAAAAAAAAAAAAAAAAAAAAAAAAAAAAAAAAAAAAAAAAAAAAAAAAAAAAAAAAAAAACAAAAAGACAAAAAAAAAAAAAAAAAAAAAAAAAAAAAAAAGAAAAAAAAAAGAGGAAAAAAAAAAGAAAAGAAAAAACCCAAAAAAAAAACAAGCAAAAAAACGCAAGAGAACAACAAAACAAGACACAAAAAAACAGAATTCCCAAGCTGTGGGGGTTTACTTGGTTTGTTTTTGAGGTTTTTTTTTTTTTTTATTTGTTATTGTTTTTGTATTTTTTTTTTTTTTTTAGTCTTTCATGCAAAAAAACACGCAGACTCATTTTTTTTGGTTTTTTTTATAAAACAAAAAAAGTCAGGCAATTCAAATATTAAAAAAAAGGAGTTGGTGGGTGTGGTGGTTGGTTTGAGATTTTAGTTTTTGGTTGAGGATGACAAGCGCAAACAAGCGAAATCCAAAAAAACAGTGTATGCTTCTTCTCTACTTATGGGATTACGAAAGGGAAAGAAAAAAAAAAAAAAAAAAAAAAAAAAAAAAATAATAAGAAAATGATAGCCTGATTTTTTTCCTTTTTCTTCTCTTTTTTATAAAAAGAAAGATGGGGTATGTGGGGTTTTAGGGCTGATATTAGAAATGGACCTTGTCAACAATCTGATTAAAAAAAAAAAAAAAAAAAAAAAAAAAAAAAAAAAAAAATAGTAGACGGTAGTAGTCTAGAGTTTAGGTCTGTTATTTCCGTTTTCGTCTATCGTACATAGTATCTGAATGCAACGAACAGGGCGGCCTTTGAAACCTAAAAAGGCGACTATATTAATAGTTTTAGTTTATAGGGTAGAATAATATCTAGTTTTTAAATAAAAAAAAAAAAGAAAAAAAATTTTTCAGGTTCGAAAGTGAAAAAAAAAAAAAAAAAAAAAAAAAAAAAAAAAAAAAAAAACAAAAAAAAAAGCACAAACTCTCAAAGTCCTCTATTATATTGTAGCCCAAAAAAAAAAACAACCAACAATATTGACTTTAAGATAACTCAAATTTATATTTACGCTTCCAGACTTTGAACTGACGTCCACACGTCAAGTTTTTTCGCTATGTGGATTGCTCTTAGGCACTTAGAGCAAAATTGGCGAGGGTTGATAGCAAATTATGCCAGAAAATGTGCCAAATTTGCTTATTTGGGGGGAAAATCCATAGAAATTGGGGGCTAGAGAATGTAGCCGTTTTGAACCAGTTCTAATTGAACTAGAATCATGAAATTTTGCCTGCATCTAAGTTGAAACCTTGGCTACGTATTGCAAAAAACGGCATTGAAATCTGAGCTTTAGCTCGAGAGTTATTACCGCGGAAAGCCCCGGAGTTTATTATGGGACACCCTGTACAATACGGATCTATTTTGTCTCTAGCAGCCTACTACTTCTGCCTCACTACACTGTTTGCATATTCCTCCCCTTTCCTAAATACAATATCCAACATATGCAATAAGAGCCAGTACTTGGTCGCGAGGCGACCCCTCTGAATTAATCTGGATTTTCAGTGCAACTTTTGATCGGCAGTCGACGCGAAGGTCGGCGCGGTCGTCTTTCTTGCTCGTTTGTTTCTTTCCGCGCCGACCTTCGTGTCGACTACCGATCAAAAGTTGCACTGAAAATTCAGGTTGTTTCAAAGGGGTCGCCTCGCGATCAAGCACTGGCTCTTATTGCATATGGTGAATATTCCTGATCATACCGTTTCTTCTTCGCGTCACCCTCTTCTTCTTTATCCGTTCCCGTTGCAGCCGTGGTAGCCGGTCCAGACATATCGCTCTCTCTCAGTAAGCCGAAGAACACCTTGGCCTTATTCGCCTGCTTTGTCGCTTCGCCCATAAAGGCCCCACTAGCCGACAAGACCTGGCTTTTGCCCCTCGGCTGAGCATCTACGCTTTCCAAATGCATCCTCTTTTGCATCAGCTGCGCCAATGTGGGCCGTTGTACGAACAAAGGTTTAAAGGGGTTCTGCGGCGCGCAGATTTTCATCAGGCAAGAATCGGTTTTTTTGAGATTTTCGGTGACTGATAAGTTTTTCGTCCTGCATCGATACTCGTGATACAATACAAGGCATATTGAAGCAGCGAAAAACTGCATCAAAGAATCGATACGCGCCTTCACCATTAAAAAACTCTCGCCGCACAACCCCTTTAAGAGCAGTCATACACTCCTTGGACAGGCGCAGTACAAACTGTTCGTTGCGTAGAGCTTGAAAGAAGTCCAGGCTGTCCGCGTGTTGTCGCGTCTTAACCGATGCCAGCGCTTTCAAATCTTCCCGCCAAAACTCCTCTTGAACAGGATGGTATCGGTTAAAAAAGGTTGTCGCATCTTTTGCTTGTCCGCTGTTGATCTGTTCCAGGTACATATGGACGAAAACGGGAAACAACAGAGCGCCTAATTCTGGCCTAGTACGGTCCAAACAATTGTTGACAAGGTCCAACAGCGCTTCGTAATCCCGTACGTACATAGAAGAAGCCTCATCATCATCCTTAGCATCCTCTGGTATTTCAGCAACCTTTTCACTGTCCAACTCTTCCTCGCGTGACGCAATCTTGGTACCTAGATCGATACCCTTCGAACCGGCTTCTTTCAGCAACGATTTTTCGGCCTCTTGAAACCCATTTCGACGTAAATACTCCAGTACGTCAGACATAGAGTCAAACCTTTCCTGCACTTGAACGGGCGCCGGAGTATCAAGATTTGATAACGGCAGAGAGTGCGACATCATTGATTCTCTGCTACGCGGCTGATGCTGGTATGAGGTAGTAGGCGTTGGTAGGAAGCTGTCTACATCACCATGAAGCGAAGAAACAGATGCTGGCTGTTGGGAATCTTCGTCGGAAAATTGCGAAGAAGCGGGAGTACCAACAGGAGTGCCACTCATTGTGTCCGGTAGGCAGTGCAGTTTTTTTACGAACCTGCAAGAATATATCAGGAATAAGCTTAGCAATGATGGCTCCTTAGTTTGTCCAAGGAGCTCCTTGGTTTGTCCAGAACAAGGTAAACTTCATCTGAATTATTGTTCATTACCTGTCAAAGTCAATCCGGAACAGAAGTTGAAGGAAACGAGGAAAAGCGACTTCTCTCGTTCAGTTACGATACTTCGTTTTTTTTCTGCAAAAGTGTTGCCACCCCAAGGACTCCTAAACCGCGTACTACTAAGTGCGGTCTAGGCCTCCTTGACCAACCCTGCAATAATCGTCCTTATCGCTAACGAGCTTTACTCATACTGAAAAAACAAATCTTCCAAATTCATATTTCAAGGACACACAAGCGAGATTATTGGAGGTCTACCCTCACTAGCGCGAATCCAGGTGCGCGCCTCTCAGTAGCGCGAAACCCAAAATAGCGTCATGAGGTGAGCGCGTCATCTCACTAGCGCGATTTGCACATGCGCGCCTGGAAGCTTGCGCAACTCTCATGTGCGCGACACCTCAAAATAGCGATTTTATGCTTTCGCGACCCCCCAAAAGCGCGATTGCATGCTTTAGCGACACGCCAAAAGCGCGATTTTTTCCTAAATGTGACATAATGTGACATAAAAGGGTGTGACATAATAAACTGAACACCTTTCTTTGCATGTAATGGCGCGTTCACCAGACGTCCGACACATCCGTCCGTCAAATCCATAACGTTTGTATCTAGGAGTACATGGCACACCGCAAACAACCGTGTACTCCTAGATATGTTTTCCGGATTTGATGGTCGGATGGACGGACGTGATGGACGTCTGGTGAATGCGCCATAACTCTCGAACCACACGTTGGATTTTCATGCGGTTTTTTGTATTTAGTAGCCATGGCTTCAACTTAGATGTTTACACAATTTTCGAAGTTTGTGGACCAAATAGTTGAAATTTTATTCACATCTAAGCTGAAGCCTTGGCTACCAAATGCAAAAAACCGCATCAAAATCCAACGTGTGATTCCAGAGTTACATCCACAGAAAGGTGTTCGGCTTATTATTAGACAGTAGACACTCTGTACAATACTGAATATGTGGTAATGTGTGGTGGAGTGACTTGCTACTGTGTGGACTGTGGGCTATTGTTTTTACAAATTTGCATTGTGTCGCTAACTGTCTAGTTTGCCCCTTGGAAAGGAGTAATGTCGTAATGAGAACGAGCCACCAATTTAGGAAGGAAATCACGTTTCGCGCTAATGAGACATGCGCAACTGGGACTTCGCGCTAATGGATATTCGCGGACATTTTTCGGCGCGCAAAGTATCTGGCGCGCTAATGAGAGAGCGCTCTTCTGGAAAACGCGGACATTTGGTGACGCGCTACTGACACTTCGCGCTTTTGATTTCGCGCTTCTGGGTGATGCGCAACTGCGATTCGCGCTAGTGAGAACACCCCTTATTGGAACCCAGAGATTCTATTATAGAAAATATCGAGGAATTATTCCCCATCACAAAATACCCAGCACAACGTTCCGTTCACTCAACAGAACACATTTATCTCATCCTGGGAAAAATCATCAAGCAAATTTGAACCAAAAATGAGTGCCAGCACAGTACAGCGAAAACAAAAACCACCATTCCACCTCATCTTGGGCCACTTGAACTAAAATAAGTATACACATACATACATCGATCAAGCCAAGCTGAAAAGATTCCCATCTGGCGCTGGATGCATCTTCTTTCTGTGGTGGTACAGCGAGTTTTTCTGCGCGTAAGCGCGTCCGCACAGTTCACAAAGGAACTCTTTCGCTTTCGTGTGCGTCGGTTGGTGAGATCTCAGCTGTTCAACGCGTCTGAATGCACGCCCGCAGGTGTCGCACTTGTACGGTCGTTCACCAGTGTGAACGCGCCTGTGCAACGCCAACCGTTGTCTTCGGCGATATCGATTGCCGCACACTTCGCAAACAAAAGGTTTCTCGCCCGTATGTATTGTTGAATGCCGCTTCAGCTGAACGGGGAGGTCTGACGGAGGAAATTTGTACGGGAAGGCGAGGAAAGTTGTGTATTATGTACTATGTAGGATACTCTGGGCTCTGGGGTAAGTCGAATCGAAGGGGAAAATTTGCCAGATGTGCCAGGGAATCGAACCTTGGACCTCTCGCGTTCCAGGCGAGCGCCCTAACCATTGAACTACACATCTGGATGACCTCAGTCACGACACTACACTTTCCCTTTGAAGCCCGACCACTGAACTTGTTGTTTCAGCAAATGATGAACCAAACAGTTCATTTGAAAGAGAAGAGTTCAAGGAATCGATTGCTACCATACTTGTCTCAATGGGTCCATTGTTTGCTGCTGATATGCAGCCCTGAACTGAAGCTTAGGCGGCCGAATTTTCCAAAGGCCAATGCTTTCCTTCCCCAATGCATATTTCCAATCAGATCTCCCCGTGAGCCGCTGTGGCGAATTTTGTGTCGCAGACAGCGCAGGCAAACCGTTTTTCGCCAGAATGCAGTTGGACGTGTCGATTCAATGACGACGGCGTCGAGAAACGTCGGTTGCAGAACTGGCAAAGATGAGGTTTCACCACCGAATGAACGGCCCTCTCATGCGCAATCATATTCGACCTGTGCGCCGTGCGATAGGGGCACTGGGGGCAGCCATAAATGGTCCGTTCACATTGGAATGAAATGCGCTCGCTCGGCGTATGCCGATTATCCACCGATCATTGGTGATCAGCCGATCAGATCAAAAATCGAAGGGCTTTCTGGCTCTCTCAGAGTCATAAGCTTTCGAATGAGCCATTGGTCGACGCTGCGGGTATCAAGCCATGGACACGCCGAGCGTACGCCGCGGCGCATGTCTCCAATGTGAACGGACCATAAGGTTTTTCGCCCGTATGCAAATTCAAATGTGCTCTAAAGATTGCGGTCGTCCTGAAGTCGTTTCTGCCACAAAAATTGCACGTGTGCACGCGCTTAAACGCGCCCTTCTTCTTGCGCGCTTTCTCAGCGTGAACTGCCAGCATGTGTTGCTGCATGTAACGTCGTTGAGCGCCGCAAATGCGGCATGTGAACCGGAGTTTACGCTCTGCTATCGCAGATGGTGTCACCAATACAAGGGCGATTCACAAGGCAGGCGGAGGCTTTTTGCAACCTCGGCGTAATTTCAGCTGAACCCAAATTCATGTCGGAGATTCAGTAGCCGAATGATGGCCCATTCACATTTGCAGATACGCCAGGAGTACGCCGAGCGCATTTCCTTCAATGTGAATGAGCCATTAAGAGATTCTCTGGCGTTACACAAACTGAAAAAGGAAGGGGCTAATTTTGAGAAAGTAAAAATTTTATATAAACTAATCTTAGATGAAAAAAAACGCTAAAATCTAGAGAGAGAAGAAAAAAGAAAAAGGAAGCGGCCCGGAACGACACGGAGAACACGAGAACCGAGGGTCCAAACGCAGAAAAAACAAAACCAAAAGAAAAGCAAAAAAGAAGTAAGAAAACGCTGCTGCAGCTGCACCTAAGCTGAATATTTCAAAATCCAAAAAACAAACCGTACCGCCACAGTCAAAGATTGCAAACAACCCCATTTGCATGTGAAACACCCTGTTGAAAGCAGTTGTTTCTCTTCCGCTTCTTTCTTTTTCTGCAATCTCTCCTCCCTTTTCCTTTCCTTCTCTCCTTCCTCCTTCATTTTCAGCTTTTCCATCGCTTTTTTCGAGATAAACTTGCCCTTTGGTCCCTTTCGCATCTTTGCGTTTTGCGCCAATCTTTTCGAGGCTTCAAGCTTCTTCGCTCTTTCCCTGCAACCACGCACTGGAACCAACTTAGTCGGTTTTGCTGCTTCCTTTTTCATCACCTTTTTCCTCTTAATTCTGAGCAGCTTTTTCTCTGGAGGTGAAGATGGCATCTCCGCTACATGTACATTGCAAATTTCTGCTTTGATATCATCACTTCTTTCTTTCTCCAATTTTTCCCATTGTCTTTTCGCTCCGCGATCCATCAGTAATTTCCACATGACGTCCATAACGTCAAGGTCGTCTTGAGTCAAATCTTCATGCATTTTTGCCTCCATTTTTCCCAGCTGAGCAACTAAACTCAATACGTTCGACGCCAACTGATGACTGACTCTGTCCAGATGCGCGAAAGTTTCCAGATGAACAGAATGAATATGAGAGGTCAACTGAGATGGATGGGTGGAAGTTGTCGTTGCCTTGGAGTTGGTTGAGACAACAGTAGATGAGACACCATTACAGAAACAACACTCCATTCTTGCAATGACTATCTTAAAATTGGGCAGAGTGTCGTTGACGTCACGTACTGTCCAGTGGCAAAAAAGTGCGATTCATGGCCCATTCACAACGGATGGAAAATGCCTCGGTGTGTGTGTCAACCATAAGATACGTAGAGTACGCCCAGCGCATGTCACCCATGTCGAATGGGCCATCATGGCCCGTTCACAATAACGTGTGATATCGACGTCAACGCAGATATCGACGTTCGACGCAGATATCGACGTTCGACGCAGATATCGACGTTCGACGCAGATATCGACGTTCGACGCAGATATCGACGTTTGACGCAGATATCGACGTTTGATGCAGATATCGATGTTCGATGCATATATCGACGTTCGACGCAGATATTAGCGATCGCAGAAAAAAGTGAGAGCAAACATCAACGTAAACTTGATGGAAATACGTACGTACGTATAAAAACAACATCATCATCTGTGCCGGCGTTATTATTGGAGAAAAATAAAGATTTACGTAGATTTTCATAATCTGTGTTGAACGTCGATATCTGCGTCGAACGTCGATATCTGCGTTGAACGTCGATATCTGCGTTGAACGTCGATATCTGCAAAGAACGTCGATATATGCGTTGAACGTCGATATCCGCGTTCAACGTCGATATCTGCGTTGAACTTTGATATCTGCGTTGACAGCGTTCGTTGTGAACGGGCCATCAACATTGCTGTTCAAGAATACGGTATATTCAATATTTCACTCGACTGTTTTCGAGCATTTCATGGCTGTTCACAAAACCGAACCCGAAGCGGCGTACACATACTCAACAGCGACGTGAACAGATGATCGACTCAACGCAGTTTCTCGAGAAAAAATATTAACTTCGAGAAAACTTGATCGAATACGTATGTACGAAACAACATCATCATCAATGCACCGTTATTACTGGGAAATTCACAACTGACAAGCTTTCCATAACCCGTTAAACGGTGAGATCGAGATCAACGTCGACACCGGGTGATCGTCGATGGCTCCGCTGACGACGATATCTGCGCTGAACGTCGATATCTCAGTTGCGTTGACGACTGTGTTAACGTACGGTTCAACGTTCAGCGTTTGTTGTGAGCGGGCCACGAATGAACTGGACATGATACTCGACTCGACCATTTGGTTGGAACTGTCAGTGTGAATCAGTATGGTGTATTGAATCATGATGACCGATCAAGTGAAGTAAAATTTTTTTGGGTGCGGTAAGTGACCATGTGTTATGTTGCTGTGATTTTTGCCATGAAATGCTCGAAACAGTTGAGTGAAATATTGACAGTACCGTATCTCGAAGATAATGTTGATGGCCCGTTCACAATAATGTCAACGCAGATATCGAAGTTAACGCAAGATATCGACGTTCAACGCAGATATCGACGTTCAACGCAGATATCGACGTTCAACGCAAGTTTGATGTTCGCGCCGATCGCGTTCGGATATCGACGTTCAACGCAGATATCGACGTTCAACGCAGATTATGGAAAGCTTACTCAAATTTTTAATTTTCTCCAATAATAACGCCGGCATAGATGATGATGTTGTTTTCAACGTACGTACGTATTTCGATCAAGTTTTCGTCGATGTTTGCTACTTTTTTCTGCGTATTGCTAATATCTGCGTCACTCTTCTCTCACGTCTTCTCTCACTTCTCGCACGCTATCTCCGCGTTCCCCTTCGATATCTCGTCGAACGTCGATATCTGCGTCGAACGTCGATATCTGCGTTGACGTCTATGATATCTGCGTTGCGTTGCCCACGCCTCCCCAACTTCGGCGTTCAGCGTTCGTCGCGAACGGGCCATCAGTAATAATTGACGACTGTTTACCTGCACGTAGCATCTGTGTGCAGTGCACTTCAGTTCATTCATTCATTATTCAGTTGTCACAATCTCAATTGGGTCGACGAAACCAATTCCAATTCCATGTACCTTCTTCATGTGCTCCATCAGGTACTGTCTGGCCACGAAGCCTTGTCCACACGTTTCGCATTTGTGACTGCCCGTTTCTCCGTGAACAATTTTCAGATGTTTTACACCAGTCCGCCTTGGTGACATAGTTTTTCGGACAACGCGGACAGGAATAAAGAGTCCATTAGCTGTAATTTAGTGCGTCATTACGAATTCTAAACTCGAGCCGGAGCATTGTGTACATGCAAAGTCCCATTTTGCAAGCAAAAAATGCCCCCAATGTACAGCCTCCATACATAGCCCCACATCTCCTGTAGAGTACAAATACGGTGGTATTACAACGCTGTAGCAGAGGCGCATAATGAGTGGATCACTTCACCACAATAATAATTCTAATAATAATAATACTTGGCGTGAGTTTGAAACACATTCTGACCCCTTATTACAGCTAACAGACTCTGTAAGCCCGGTTTGTCGGGAGTTAATGAATGAGCAATACGTAACTGAATCGAAGACA
>JASAMW010006022.1:0-38958 GCA_030247985.1 Epsilonema sp. ZAB3_2
AAAAAAAAAAGTTTACCTCAGGAGATGATTCACACAGATTTTGTGTGCCAACGCAGGCCAAGATTGTGCAGTGGACAAAGAGGTTCTTTTCATATCCAGTAAAATAGAAGGCAGGAAATCGCATTTCATAGCTGGTGCCATTGGAATTGCGCTCCATTTGAGGTAGGAAGGCTCTAACGATGCCATTTCTGTAGTTGAAACAGCTAAAAATATGAGCGGAAACTTTATTTTATTGTTGCTATTGCTACTAACTATGTAGCTATAAAGAACCAGTTTTTTTGCGAAAAGGCGTGAATTTGACTGATTGGGTACTACCGAGCTTAGCTTCTGCCACTTACGTACTGTATGTACATGTACACCTGGTATATGTACTGTACATACACGTTGTATGTACGTTCATACCCATAGCGTACAAAACATTATTGTGCTTTGTACGTAATTACCTTTTCTTGACAAATGAGAGCGTTTGACCACCTAGCACCATTTCATCTGGTGTACTGGAGGAAGAGAAGTAGCAAGATTCAGGTAGAATGCGATTGACTAAATAAATAGTACACATACAGAAGAACGCTTTAAAGTAGAAGATTACTCAAAGTTGAAAATTCACCAAAATGCGTGTGTGCTTGAGAAAGATTGAGAGGGTAAAAATAAAAATCTTTGCAAGAGAGCAGCGATATCAGTCAAGCTTTATTGATTGAAATAATCATTGGCTTTATTGATATTTTGGAGCTCCCTAAATTTTTTATAGAGAAGACTCTAGTAAAACAGATCTGGTAGGTTATGAATCTGTCAAATCGGATCGATGAACGCTTTGTTGTTATTCACTTCGTTTTTTCTATCCTGCCATTCTACCCTCCAAACGAGTGATCATGCGTTCCAATGCTGCAGTGAAGCGGGCACGTCCAGTAGCCCTCAAGTGGCCCACCTTTTGCATGAGCTGATCCAGCCTAGCCTGTTGTCTTGTAGCCTTGGCTTCTGCCCTGGCCGTTGCCCTTGCTTCAACGCGAGCCTTCCTGGCCATCAGGCGCTGGCGAAGCCTGTCTGCTGCAGCACTTGTACCCCGGATGTTTCCAATGGCTGTGGAGATTGCAGTAAGTTTTCTTTGGAATGCCGGGCTGATCACAGGCTCTGGAGCAGGCTCAGGGTAGTAGCTGGACTCTGGGGCTGGTTCAGGCTCTGGAGCAGGCTCAGGGTAGTAGCTGGACTCTGGGGCTGGCTCTGGCTCGGGCTCAGGGTATGGGCTCCAGCTGGACTCTGGGGCTGGTTCAGGCTCTGGCTCAGGGTATGGGCTCCAACTGGACTCTGGGGCTGGTTCAGGCTCTGGCTCAGGGTATGGGCTCCAGCTTGACTCTGGGGCTGGTTCTGGCTCTATGTAGCTGGATTCTGGAGCTGGTTCAGGCTCTGGGGCAGGTTCTGGCTCTGTGTAGCTGGATTCAGAGTAAAACGCTTCCGATTCTGGCTCTGGCTCCGGCTCCATATAGCTGGATTCTGGAGCTGGTTCAGGTTCTGGCTCTGGTTCTGGCTCAACATAGCTGGATTCTGGAGCTGGCTCAGGCTCTGGCTCTGGTTCTGGCTCAACATAGCTGGATTCTGGAGCTGGTTCAGCCTCTGGCGTTGGCTCTGGCTCATTGAAACTGGATTCTGGAGCTGGTTCAGGCCCAGCCGTTGGCTCTGGCTCATTGAAACTGGATTCTGGAGCTGGTTCCGGCTCTGCTGTTGGCTCTGGTTCCATCCATGATGCTGTACTTGTATAGAAAGCCCTTGAGCTTACAACCAAGACAGAGAGACAAACAAGAAGAAGCAGCTTCATTGTGATTTTTGTGGGGTTCAGTCAGATTCAACACTGAACAGTTTCAGACACCTGAGCTTTTCAATAGACGCTCATTTTATAAAAATCACAATCATTATGCACATGTGAAATGAGCTGATTATTTAGTAATGAAATTGCACAACGATTTAATAATTAAATTATGGACATAAAGAAACAAAAAGCATAGGCCAACGTGTAGTATTGTAACTTTTTTAAAGCGCACACCAGCTATACCAGTGGAGAAGTGCTCCTAAGGAGCACGAAGGAAGTGAGCGAGAGGCTCACTAGCCTGCAGATGCTTATGGGGTTGACGGCGCAGAAACCAGAAGGTTCCAACCGCCCATTGCTGCTGAAACTTGCTACGCCTCCGAGTTGACAGCCTCTCGCACAATCTGCTGCCATCCGACTGGTGCGGGCATACTTTTGCCCATTCCCAATCATGGCAAACAAAATTCTTCAATGACCTTTGTTGCCTCTCGCCTGCTTCTGTATGCCTGATCCATGCAGCGTTATGAATAAGTATGTGCATATGTATTGTATGTATGTTTATTCTTTCTCGCATGTGCATTCACATGTAGTACGTACCCATTCAATAAATGGCTTCCAATATGACCAGCCGTTTCACACGGTTCTTGCCAAATACATAGAAGGTGAGAGGTCCACCACGATTCGATCTTCTCGATTCAAAATATCGGCTTTGGAATCATTAAGTTTCAGCTGAAGTTATCACTTGCTGCTGTTCAGGATAAACAGGAAAAGCTAATACATGAAATTTTTACTGGTATGTAAGTATTATGTATCTTCTATACTTTTGAGGAAACATCACATTTTTTGTCTTTTAACTAATACTCAAGGTTTTTTGTTGCACCATATTATGTACCAGCATGTACATGTTTACATACATAATAGTTACAATGACCAATTAATATTATGGTTTGGATCCAGCGTTTTGCATGTGATCAGGCATACAGAAGCAGGCGAGAGGCAACAAAGGTCATTGAAGAGTTTTGTTTGCCATGATTGGGAATGGGCAAAAGTATGCCCGCACCAGTCGGATGGCAGCAGATTGTGCGAGAGGCTGTCAACTCGGAGGCGTAGCAAGTTTCAGCAGCAATGGGCGGTTGGAACCTTCTGGTTTCTGCGCCGTCAACCCCATAAGCATCTGCAGGCTAGTGAGCCTCTCGCTCACTTCCTTCGTGCTCCTTAGGAGCACTTTTCCACTGGTTCCTGCCACGTCTACTTTAAGAAAGGTTTTCTGTAGCGGTTGCATAGTACGTGGAAGGGGGGTACTTTTTGTAAATCGAGATAATATGCCTATCGGATTCCCCATCAAAAACTGCATATGTAGATGAAGTTTTAGGAAAAAATTTGTTCAGGCATCATCGAGATATTCATGGGTAAAGGTGGGCAGGTCGCATTTTTGCCGTTTTTCAACGTTTTTAGCCATATTTCAGCAACCGCAGGGCTTAGAGGGCTACAATTTGGCGTGCGAAAAGATCCCATAGGGACCCAAGTCTGGACCAATTTTGAGCCCAATCGGCCACCTGTTTGGCGAGATATAGCGTCACAAAGTGCATTTCTGTATATTTTGCACCTGTTGCAAATTTAGTTTTTTGAATACCACGGCGCGAATACATGCCCTGCACGGGGTAAAATTTTGACAGCAAGTAGAAAAGGGTTAGGCCTAAAAACTTTAGTACTACCGCAAAAAATCTCTATAATTGGAATTGGGACTACAGTCCTCTCGAATAGTGAAAAATACAGCAAAAATTTTCCCGCCTTTTTTATTTTTCAAGATAAATGAGCAATACCACTGAAATTTTTTTCTCGTAAGTAGCCTATCTTATGTAGAATTTGATGTAGATTTCAAAAATGAAATTGTTTTTCCCAAAAAATTTAACCCCTAGCATATAATTTTGCAAAAGTAGTATATTTTTGTGAATTTAGGGTTAGGGTTAAATTTTTTGGGAAAAACAATTTTATTTTTGAAATCTACATCAAATTCTACATAAGATAGGCTCCTTATGAGGAAAAAGTTTCAGTGGTATTGCTCATTTATCTTGAAAAATAAAAAAGGCGGGAAAATTTTTGCCGTATTTTTCACTATTCGAGAGGACTGTAGTCCCAATTCCAATTATAGAGATTTATTGCGGTAGTACTGAAGTTTTTAGGCCTAACCCTTCTCTACTTGCTGTCAAAATTTTATCCCGTGCAGGGCATGTATTCACGCCGTGGTATTCAAAAAACTAAATTTGCAACAGGTGCAAAATATACAGAAATGCACTTTGTGACGCTATATCTCGCCACACAGGTGGCCGATTGGGCTCAAAATTGGTCCAGACTTGGGTCCCTATGGGGTGTATGTGCGTACCAAATTGTAGCCCTCTAAGCCCTTCGGTTGCTGAAATATGGCTAAAAACGTTGAAAAACGGCAAAAATGCGACCTGCCCACCTTTACCCATTAATATCTCGATGATGCCTGAACAAATTTTTTTCTAAAACTTCATCAACATATGCAGTTTTTGATGGGGAATCCGATAGGCATATTATCTCGATTCACAAAAAGTACCCCCCTTCCGCCTATACTACAGGCTACTCTCAATCCTTACAGAAAACGTCTGTTAAATATGAGAGCATATCCACCATATGCAACAAGAGCCAGTGCTTGGTTGCGAGGCGACCCCTCTCTGAATTAACCAGGATTTTCAATGCAACGTTTGATCAGTAGTCGACGTGAAGGTCGGCACGGTAAAAAACAAACGAGCATGGAAGAAAGACGACGATGACGACTTTCGCATTGACTACTGATCAAAAGTTGAACTGAAAATCCTGGTTAATTCAGAGGGGTCGCCTCGCGACCAAACACTGACTCTTAATGCATATGGTGAATAGGATACAAGCATGTCAAAATTGCTCCCAATCGATACATCTTTTTTAACACATGCATACAAATCTTTTAAAAAACTGAGCTCGAGTTGATGAGATGTGCTAGCGGAACCTCGAGATACATTATAATGTACAATAGGGGATATACCTACCTGGGACATTTTTATCTTTATGTTTATTTTATTTTATTTTTTATGTTTATTTTTATGGAATTGAGCCTTATGTGAATGTGCATATTATAATTACAATTATAACAAATGCATACAAATCTTTGAAAAACCGAGCTCGAGTTGACGAGATGTGCTAGTGGAACCTCGAGATACATCATACATTACATGGAACATTTTTTATGTTTTTGAGAGGAGATTGAGTATGTGAATTTGCATAACACATGCAATGCAATTCTTTAAAAAACCGAGCTCGAGTTGACGACATGCGCTAGTGGAACTTCGAGATACATACATCATAATTACACAGGACATTTCTTTGTTTTTGAGTGGAATTGACCCTATGTGAATTTGACTAGACTATGTGAATCAGGTATGAGCGAGGAGATGGTTAGTAAGAAATGCAAGAAATATAAATATGCAAGAAACCTTGTCAAGACGAATTGAATGGTATATCACGTGACTACATTTAGCCAATTTTTGTTTTATTTTGTGCTTATGTGACTACATTTGAACTATGTGAATCAGGCATATTGGAAACGAGCATGTAGAAATTATTCCCAACTGATAGATCTTGCTTAGACGAATCGAATGGTATGTCACATGCCTACAAGTCATCAACTTTGAAAGAATACACCTTTTTGCGACTTTCCCCTATGTGAATGCATTGTTTACTATGTGAATCAGGCATGAGCCTGTCGCAGTGGCCAGCGATCGATAGATCTTTTGAAGATGAATCGAATGGTATGCTATATGAGGCCTCTACAGTGCGGCAGGCACTCATTTCAGCTGTCTGTTGCATCCTTAAGTATTGCTAGAGACAAATATAAAAACAGCCAACTTTGACAGCTCATAACTCGAGAACCAAAGCTAATTTTAAAAATCTAAAAAAGTCCCATCGAGAGTAGGGTGAGATCTATCTTTTGGTATCTACCTACCACTCAGATCCAAGAAAAATCCAGGGAGGAGTATGCTGGCTAACTTTGTAACTATTTTGCCCACAAAATCGAAATTTTAAGGGTGTCAGAGGCCTTAAACGCAAAAAATGCTCGGACCACTTTGCCAAGATCTTTACATTTCCCATCTTTTAAAAAAAAACCGAGCTCGATCCCTCGACTCGTTGAAAAGTTATGGAGGTCACAATTTTCAGTACATAAGAAGTGGACATCACTGGTGTCAACTCGCTCTCTCAGAATGTTGAGTTAAGTTGAGTTAGATTTACTCGGGTTGTCATTTTCCCGAGTTAAGTTGAGTAACTTACTCGCTCTAACCTCAGCTGAGTCGGGTTAGCCCAAAATCTTGCGAGTTACTCGAGTAAGTACTGTCGAGTAAGTACTGGCTGAAAATGTCAAAACGAAGAGAACATACGTACGTACATCATTTTGAATGTCCCGAAAATATTGTATTTTTATCTGCAGGCGATGTCGTTTTCGTTTTCTTTGCCACCGACATTGCTAATGCATTCGATAATACTGCAAGACGAAAAGCAACCGCTGAATACTGGGACGGAGTGAAGAATGTTTTATTTCTCACTATGTACCGTCCGCCTTTTTTTGCTGCCGCGTTTACGTTTGAGTGCGCGCTGCTGCTTTGTATGCGCATGTGCGTGCACGCCGTTTACAACAATGGCGTAACTCGAGGTAACTTACTCGAGTAAGTACTGGGTAAGTATGGAATGCTTGACTCGAGTTAGTATGGCAGTACTTACTCGCTGTTTCTAAAATTTTACCCGAGTTAGAAACAAAACGGTCAATACCGAGTTAAGTCGAGTTAGATAACTCACTGACTGCATTTTTCCGAGTTAAGTTAAGTTAAATAACTCGGGCAAAAATCGCCCGAGTTACTCGAGTAAAGTAACTCAAATTTTTACTCTGACACCAGTGGTGGACATCATTCAAAAATAGGTTTTTCGCCCGTAGCGCCCTAACCAGTAGGCCTATCGAACTGAAATTTTGTCAGCAGATACGTACCCATAGGGGCATCTTCTTGTAAAATTTCAGCTCAATCCGCCTCTTGGCTCGGGAGTTATGGGCAAATGTGTGCTTTCATTTTTGTCACTCCTATTTACACATGACTAAGTAAGGTGGGACGCACCGAAGCCTCGTTCGTGAGCCTCTCGAGGTTCCGCTGGCGCGTCTACCTTGATTGGTTATGAATTCAGGGAAGATGAGATAATTAGGGCACTTGCTGCACAAATAAATGCGCTACATCGAAAGACAGATTGAGAATCATTGTACATGATAGCGTACCTACCTTGTATTATCAAAAATTTATTATTTGGCTTAGGGGAAGAATGCAGACACAGTGTTAAAACGAATTCATAACCACTGGTTCATATTCCATCCATTTTATTGTGTTTGTCGAAAGCCCAATGTATTGGATATCCGTTCTATTGGTTTTTACGAAACCACTACAATGGTTTGCCCCAATGTAATCGTAATCGTAATGATGGATATCCAACAGAAAGTATGGTTTCGTAAACCCAATGTAACGATTCCGTAAAATCCAAAGTAATGGATGGATATGCAATGTAATGGATACCCAATGTAATGGATATCCTATGCAATATAATGGTTTCGTAAAAACCAATGAATGGATACCCAAAATCCATCCCCCTCCCTCTTCTCTGAGACTTGGCGTTTGCGTCGTAAGCAAGCATGCATTGTTCGTTCATACCTCTGCTGTTCTCAGAGACATCGATCTTGAGCATGACAACATCCCCGAGACGCACAGTGCGACTTTGCAGCGGTCGTCCTCCCTGATCGAAGAAGTCCATGGCCACAGCGTCGCCACTGTGAACCACGCTCTCCACATCCACTCCATCCTCATCCAAACTGCCGCCGTATCTCAGGTTCTCACAAAAGGGATACGATAATTCGTATGTAGTTTACTGTACAGTACAAACTGTACCTACCTACGGCTCTTTCTTCACACTGCACTGTGCTTTATATTACACAACACGAATAGTACTAAACCAACTGTACGTTTTGTGTGGGGCATGCAAAAATGTGAGGTGGCGGCTGTTAGACGGCTGAAAAGAAAACTGCAATAACTCTACTTTCGACGGTGAGATTTTCGCACGTTTGTTTTCTGTGAATAAGAATGTGTGGACGGCTTTATGAATGAAAAATGATTGACTGATTTTGTCACCTGCTGATTTCTCCACGAAACGTCTGCAGCGACGTCTGAAAGCGCGTGTCGTAAACGCAGGAGACGGAATCCGCGATGACAGTGCGATTGTCGTCCTTCAGCAGAAGCACAACTTTCGCCATCGCAATCCATGCAGGTGTCTACGAAAAGAGAAAGTACAGTAATCAAATCAAATCGAACAGAACTGAATTACAATTTTCAGCTGTAGCCTAAGCCTAACCCCATTCCAAGAGCCTAATCCAAGTCATAAGCCTAACCCATTCAAGCCTTAGCCTAAACCTAATCCTATTCATAAGCCTCAGCCTCACCCCATTCATAAGTCATAACCCTAACCATAAGCCTAACCCCATTCATAAGCCTAAGCCTAAGCCTAACCCCATTCATAAGCCTAAGCCTAAGCCTAACCCCATTCATAAGCCTAAGCCTAAGCCTAACCCCATTCATAAGCCTAAGCCTAAGCCTAACCCCATTCATAAGCCTAAGCCTAATCCCATTCATAAGGCAAAGCCTAAGCCTAACCCCATTCATAAGCCTAAGCCTAATCCCATTCATAAGTCTAAGCCTAAGCCTAACCCCATTCATAAGTCTAAGCCTAAGCCTAACCCCATTCATAAGCCAAAGCCTAAGCCTAACCCCATTCATAAGCCTAAGCCTAAGCCTAACCCCATTCATAAGCCTAAGCCTAAGCCTAACGCCATTCATAAGCCTAAGCCTAAGCCTAACCCCATTCATAAGCCTAAGCCTAATCCCATTCATAAGGCAAAGCCTAAGCCTAACCCCATTCATAAGCCTAAGCCAAAGCCCATTCATAAGCCAAAGCCCAAGCCTAATCCCATTCATAAGGCAAAGCCTAAGCCTAAGCCTGCCCATTCAAAAGCCTAAGCTAATCCCATTCATAAGCCTAAGCTTAAGCCTAACCCCATTCATAAGCCTAAGCCTAACCCCATTCATAAGCCTAAGCCTAAGCCTAACCCCATTCATAAGCCTAAGCCTAATCCCATTCATAAGGCAAAGCCTAAGCCTAACCCCATTCATAAGCCAAAGCCCAAGCCTAATCCCATTCATAAGGCAAAGCCTAAGCCTAAGCCTGCCCATTCAAAAGCCTAAGCTAATCCCATTCATAAGCCTAAGCTTAAGCCTAACCCCATTCATAAGCCTAAGCCTAAGCCTAACCCCATTCATAAGCCTAAGCCTAAGCCTAACCCCATTCATAAGCCTAAGCCTAAGCCTAATCCCATTCATAAGCCTAAGCCTAAGCCTAACCCCATTCATAAGCCCAAGCCTAATCCCATTCATAAGGCAAAGCCTAAGCCTAAGCCTGCCCATTCAAAAGCCTAAGCTAATCCCATTCATAAGCCTAAGCTTAAGCCTAACCCCATTCATAAGCCTAAGCCTAAGCCTAACCCCATTCATAAGCCTAAGCCTAAGCCTAACCCCATTCATAAGCCTAAGCCTAAGCCTAATCCCATTCATAAGCCTAAGCCTAAGCCTAACCCCATTCATAAGCCTAAGCCTAATCCCATTCATAAGGCAAAGCCTAAGCCTAACCCCATTCATAAGCCTAAGCCTAAGCCCATTCAAAAGCCTAAGCCTAACCCCATTCATAAGCCTAAGCCTAACCCCACTCATAAGCCAAAGCCCAAGCCATCCCATTCATAAGGCAAAGCCTAAGCCTAATGAAAACCTAGAATAGCCAACTCGAAGTACTGTATACTACATGCATACACACATGCTATGCGCATAAATACACACACATACTGTACCTACTATTGCAAAACACTCCAGCATTCCACTCCGCAAGTGACCATAATTAGTAGAGCTCTCACGGGTACCCGGACCCGGAACCCGGACCCGTGAAAACCCGGCTTTTTTTGCTACCCGGACCCGGACCCGGACCCGGAAAAATAGGCGAAAATCCGGGTCGGGTCTAAGGTGTATAATTTCGCACAATTTTTGGCTTTCTGCTCGATGTAGTTTGAGCATTTTCTGAAATTTTCTCAAAAATAGAGGATTAGTTATTTTCGAATTTCGACATTCACACGAAATATCGAACTATATAATGTTTTCCCAAATTTCTCACCTGGAGGTTATGTATCTTTCTAACGAACATTGTTATATACAGTCTATTGCATGTGTATGTACGTAACTTACGTACGTACAGTTTGTACTGTATACCACATAGTATGCTGTACGTTTACGTACGTACACTAACATGTACATAACAGCAAATATTCCACTACCCGACCCGGACCCGGAACCCGCGGGTACATGGTTTCAAAACCCGGACCCGGACCCGGACCTGGATCAATACAAAATGCCTACCCGTGAGAGCTCTAATAATTAGGCCACCTGCCGCCGAGCATAATACATACCACCCTTGCTAATCTTAACATGCTCAAAATTAGTATTACCCTGCCTTGTCCATTTACTACCAACCCCCTGTGAGCCCACAGCAATTTCTATCTGCCAAAAGGCGTACATAACGAGCTAACCGAATGAACATAAGGCAAAGCCCCACGTCCAATGGTAAGCCCCGAACCCAAGAAATTGCCCCTCTTCATTGCCACATACTATGTTACGATATGACATTCTTGTACGTGTGTCCAAACAATAAGACCGCACGTATTTATGCAAACCATCATCATACAAAAATGTCACGCACAAGGGCATTGTATGCTATGAAGAGGACGGGCCGGGTATTGTTCCCCCAAGGCTTGAGGAAGAATACCCTTCATAGCTGGTATATTTATCATGCAACTCATGCCGTGCCAAGCCACCAGACATTTACCTTTTACATTCTCCTCGTTTGAAACTACGTCAAAATTTAAAGATGCGTGTCAGTCAGCAAGCAGCCGTTTATATTATTTTTTGTTGACAAAAAAGCTTTACCAAAATCTCCTCGATTTGTTCCACTGATCGCTCTGCCAAATCCCAACGCCATACCATCGCCGCAAATCCAAAAAATCGTAAGAACAGTCCAAAATATCCGATTATTATTCGACATCGTATCGGGATAATTCAGACATACACTATATTAATTATTCCTCTCAACATTGACACCACATGCCAAAGCCGCGTTTTTTCGGAGGGGCAGGAACCCAGGAAGGAATAATAGTAGGAAAGGACTGACACTGGAAGCGCGCAGGCTTTAGGAGGTTAGAGGTCAAGCAGGACAAAAGGGGGAAAAGGAAACAATAGAACAGGCCGAAGGGGAACTCGCTTGGGTTCTAGTTCGAGCTAGTGATGTCAACATGGGTCTTGTGCTTCAAACAGGTGAAGGTTCAAACAGGTGAAGTACGTGAGGGGAAAATTACCCAGCAACGCAGGCCAGGTAAGTCAGGTAAGTTTACCCAGCACAGGCCCATCCCAGGTAAAGTCGGTCAGGTATACCCAGGTAAATTACCCAGAATTTTACTCTGACATCACTAGTTTGAGCTCGATTATTCGTTCCTCCCCCTCCAAATTGTCTTCGCTTCGCACCTATTGTTCCTCTATTTTACGATGAGCCTCCCTTTTCCGTTGTGAAACTCTTCTGGCCTAAAAATGCGATCCGATGAAGAAAAAGGGAAAGGTTTGGCAAGTCAAGGGTTGTGCAAACATCCTTTAGGTCCTTCCCTTGCTTCCCCGGTATGAGACAACCAACAATGGAGTGACGATCAAGTGAAACGCAGATAAAATTTCCAGACTTCACGACGGGTTACGGTAACTTGTATACTTTTGAAAGTGAATTGTGAATTCTTCGCTTTTCGACGAGCCATTTTGCAGAAATTAAAAAGTGACGCGCTCCCTCAGCTGTTATAAATTATGCACGTATATGACCAGTGGAAGTGGTCACTCCAAAGAAAAGAAAGCATACGCCGCTTTACACAGGTTAAACATGAACAAGGTCGAGCGGCCTCGTGGTTGACAAATAGCATAAGATTGATGGATTAGCACCGCTCATAAACGCTCGTTTTATTGTCTCTCCGGTCACTTTTTGGGTCATTCTTCACCTTTTGTGGACACAACTAGGATAACGTGAACGTGAACTTTTATGGACGCTAACGCGAACGGCTAACGTTTTCATTGTGTTCCTGTGCTGTGTGTGTCATTTGTGCAGAATGGTTACGGTTACACGACGGTAGTACGGCTTCGGTCATGGTCGCAGAAGAGAAACGAAACGAAAAAAACCGTTGGTTGTCCAATAAAGACAAGTAGCACAGAACCTGTTGCGCTATTTTGGGGAGCGAAAGACCGAATTTTGCGCTAGAAAATGTCTGAGCCTTTCGGTATCTCACCATCAAAACCAGATTACGGTATCCTCAGGGCATTCGGTGCACGGAAAAACCTGCATGCATTCACTTCACGTGCACAGAGTATGCATAAACGTCACAAATTTCAGCGCACCCCAACACATAGCAGGTAGTTCAGAAGAACTTTGTCAAGCGTTTGCTGAAAAAAGCCGTTACAGCTGCTTGCCTTTTGTTTTTGTCTTCAAGACAAAAAAAACAGCAACAGCACATTTTACAGCAGAAAGAGTACAGCAGAAATGGCTCAAAGCTTCTCCTATCGTCTTTTTTCCATCGCCACTCTTCTCAGTTCGGCCGGCCCCTTGCAATTCGGCTACCTGATAGCCGTGTTCAATCAGCCAGTGGACATTATTCAATCTTTCATTCGAAACTCCCACTTTCAACAGTACGGAGACCGTTTAGCTGAGTCAGAAGTGACCTTAATCTGGGCGTTAATCACCAGCTTGCTGCTGTTCGGCATGCTGTTCGCCAGTCTCTTCTTAACTCGTCCTGCAATGGACGGTCTGGGCCGAAAGCGGGCCATGCTGATGATGGTCGGATTTCTCGTGGGTGGCAATGCAATTCAGGCGCTGAGTTACGCAGCGTTTTTCTACCAACTGTTGGCGGTTGGAAGATTCTTGTCAGGTGAGGCAAGCATGAGTTCCCGAGGAAGCCGTCATTGTTGTCAACAACTTTTACTTTTGTTGTCGGATTGTTGTCGGATTGTGTTGTCGGATTTTGTATGGTTGTTGTCGGATCCGACAACAACAGTACAAAATCCGACAACAAACCGACAACAAACATTTTGTACTGTTGTTGTCGGATCCGACAACAACCATACAAAATCCGACAACAATCCGACAACAAAAGTAAAAGTTGTTGACAACAATGACGGCTTCCTCGGGGTAGGTGTTAAAGTAGATACGTTTTTTAAAACGGGGACATATTTTTGGACAGTCTCTTTTCAGAGAGGCTTTTCAAACACTGTTGACAGGGCAATTTTTGGACTAGAAATCTTCACTGGTAAAAATATTTTCGAACAAATCTTTTGTGTTCGAATTTTCTGAAAATTCCCCATAAAATAGTTCTGTGATTCTGTGCGCCAGTATGTAATGTACCTTCATACTGTTAATGATCATGTGTTCGCTTCGCACACAAGAAAAATAAAATATGACCTGCCGCTATGCAATGTCTGCTATTTTCTTTCATTATTTTTTAGGCATTGGTTGCGCCTTTGGCTGTGTAGTAGTGCCGACATTTCTCTCAGAAGTTGCATCAAATGACCTGAAAGGAGCCATGTCAGCCTTTTCCCACTTCAGCTTTGCACTTGGTGCGCTGCTAGCGAATATCTTTGCTCTGCCGCAATGCCTCGGCAGCTTGGAGAGTTGGCCTTGGCTGCTGATTCTTCCCCTACCTGCGCCCCTTCTACTGGCTGGTCTTCTGCCCTGGTGGTGCCCTGACAGCCCCAAGTTTCTGCTGACAATTCTACAGCGCTCAGATTTAGCTGCGGATAGCATCAGCTGGTACCAGGGAAGTCATGCAGATCTTGGTATAGTGCAACTCAACTTCAGAAAGAAGCGCAGTTCTCTGTTTGGTACTTGCCCAATTCTAGTCACTATACTACCAAGAATTTATGAAGGTGTACCCTCGGAGAGTCCTTGGTAGAATATTGAATTGTTTAGCAAGCAGGCAATTGACAGTTCAATATTCTGTACAAGGATCCACCTAGAATTATTGATTTTATTACACCCTTTTCATGGATTATTTCAATCTGCTTTTGCTTTAATTTTAGGCACATCACTACAGTTACTTCGAAGGGAGCAGGAGCTGCAAGGTCCGGGACATGAACTCGGCACTGTGGGAGTGTGGCGCCAGCCTCGCTTGCGCCGCATGCTGCTTATCCTCTGCGCCATTGCAGTGGCTGGCTGTTTAGATGCAAGTCTGGCCTTTTATGCGTACATGGCGACAGTTGTGAACTCGTTGGTGGATGGCATTCTCGAGGCGCAAGTCATGTGCTTCTTGTACCCTGCCGCTGAGCTGCTGTTTGGCCTGCCAGCCTTTTACAGTTCCGTTCTCAAACGCATACCCATCCCTATTTTGTCAGTACAGTTTTATCAACTGCCCAAATTTCATACTGCAAACTGTACCAACTTGGGTCGGAATTTGTGACATCTCTAGAGGGGTATACCCACCCAGCCAGCCAGGCGCCAGGGTTACATGACCCATCTAATATTGACTTTCACTGAATTCAGTACAAAATGGCATCCCTAGCCAGTATAATTTGGGGGTGGAAAGAGGTTGATAGGGCGGGATTATGCCTTCTTAGATTTATATGAAAGCATTAACATACAAATAAATCCCACTTCTCAAGAAACTTCCCACTTCTTTAAATTTTGGATGGCTCTCCTTTGAGATCTGAACTGTATCTAGCCGATGTTTGGGGCCGTCGCCCGCTTCTACTCTTCAGCCTCTGGGGCGTCTCATCCTGCCTTTTGGCCCTCTTTTTCGCCGGTCTACTGTCAAGCAGCAGCGGCTCCTACTTTTTCACCATTCTCTGCCTTGCAGCAATCCAGCTGCATGTAATTGCACGTTCAGTGGGCTGCTATGCAAAACTTGTCTGCCTCCTTGAGGTGGAGCTGTTTCCCCCTGCTGCCCGTCCTGCAGCTGCAAATCTTCGCAGACTGCTGCAAGATTTCCTTTGCGCCCTTCTACTATTCTTCTTTCTCCCACTCTTTTACATTCTTGGCTCTTATGTATTCTTGGTACTGTTGGTTCCACTAGCCCTTGCGGCCGCCTACGTCACCAAATTCTGTCCAGAAACCGCCACCTTGGCAGTTGCGGACATTGTCACTGCATTGGCCGGTCCACAAATGTCATATGAAAACCATCGTGACCATGATCAAGATTTCATAAGACAAGACTTTCTGGACGACTTTCCTCATCATCACGGCAAGGATGGAGAAGATAGCTCGCCTAGAGGCAGAGGAAACTACTATCAAACATTTTGAAATTTTACCATTTATTGCATTATTTGGAAGAAACACGGTGTCGTTTTTGTTATTGTTGCTCTTCTTAGACTTCCAAGTACTTTTGTACTTTGTAGCAAAATGATAAGACATACAGTAGACATATTCATGGCCAATAAATTGCAAAAGTTAAATAAAATATTATCCACCAAACCAATTCATGCTATCACTTTTATTTTGGTTAGTCTTCATCAAACGGATTGTATGGTTCTTTCTTTGCTGGTTCCACTTTTGGCATTGTTCCAGTGGACTCTGACCGGCTGGTCTTCTGGAATAGACCTTTCCCAAAGTGATCTGCCACTGTTGCAATACTGTCACCTGAGGCTTGTAGCTATAAAAGGAAAGCGCAACTGTCATTTTCCCTTCAGTTTGGTTCGTATGATGTATAGGGTACTGTGGGGTAAACTCGGAAACAGGGGTAAACCCGGACATCTAAGTATATTTCAGCAACCATACGACCGATGAGACAAGCATTTACCAATCGATTCCTTGAACTCTCCTCTTCCAAATGAGCTACCGTGTTCATCATTTGCTGAAGCGGCAAGTTCAGAAAAGTTTAGGTGTTCGGGTTTCCCCACAGTACCCTACGTATGGACCAGTTGCGTTGCACTAGAGTTATGGGTATTATATTTTTCAGTGCAGTTTTTCGCTTTCCCTTTACCGATCAAAAATTGCACTGAAAAAGTGTAATACAGAGGAGTCAGCTCGTGATCACCCAAAATTTAACCGAAACTGAATGTGACTGCCACATCCACTACTTTATGAGAACTTAAGTATGAGAACTGAAAAACGGAGCGCCAGTACATAAGGTTCTCATTAATGAGAACTTGTGCGATTCTGTTCTGCACAAAACATGTATTCCTAGAAGGGGGAGGTGGGGCGTTCGTCAGAAGGCCTCTCTAGGAGTACATGTTTTGTGCAGAACAGAATCGCACAAGTTCTCATAAATGAGAACTTTATGTACTGGCACTCCGTTTTTCAGTTCTCATAAAGTAGTGAATGTGGCAGTCATATTCAGTATCGGTTAATAGCGTAATTGCCCATAAGTATAGAGGGAGGCAGACAATAGTGGTCGTTGTATCTGTATCAGTCCCCAGCGTGTAGGGTAAGGGTACTGTGGGGTAAACCCGGCAATGTAGTGCTGAAAGCCGCTCTTTTCACGTGGGCGGTCGGGTTTACCCATGCAATGAAATCGCCGGATTTACCCCACAGTACCATATTGTGGTAACCCTAATATTTGATTGAACGTATCTGTGCCTAAACTGGCAAGAAAAGAAATTGGTGAGTATTATTGCATTTTCTTACTTCAGATTTGAACTGCTGAAATGTCTCTTTGCTATCCTTTTCTTGGGCACTCAACACAGCTTTCAGTTTTCTGAAAAAAATCAACGTTCGCTTTTTATATGGCACACAGTACCCATTCTCAGCTGCTGACCACCCATCACATAACTTAGCGCAAGAAAAGTTTTGACTCTCAGGGCAAGTAGCGAATAGCCTAGTATATCGTATCACCTTCGTACCACACCTACCGGACTGTACTGTGTGTGTACACAATAATGTAAACGGTACTGTGGGGTAAACCCGGCCATGGGGTGAATTCGGCAACCCAAGCTCCTGCATGAACTTGCTGTTTCAGCAAATGGTGAAACCAAATAAATAGCTCATTCATTTGGAAGAGGAGAGTTCCAGGAATCAATCAGTAGAATATTGTGTTCTCAAGCGGTCAATAAACTTATGCAGCCCTAAGGCTTAGGTGGCCGTATTTTCCCGGGATCATTTACATATTACGTCATCGGCTGATGGCTGCTGGCAGGGGGGTACCCCCCCCCCCCCCCCCGTGGCCTATACTATGTACCTACATAGTACACGTATACTACATACATACATCATCATCACCACTGCAGCCTCAGCTGCTGACACCCCCCCCCCCCCCCGGACATACATTTTCGGCGGTCGGGGGGGGGGGGGGGGGGGGCTAGCGGTGACGTAATATGTAAATGACGCCTGGCCGGGTTAACCCTACATTACCCTACCCCTACCTATTTTCCGGCAGGCACATGGGGCATTCCGCTTCGCTTTCTGCGTATCCTTCGAAACAGCTCTGATGATAGGAATGCTTGCAGAGGAAATGAACGGTCGGTACCTCCAACGCACCGTTGCACGCACTGCAGCGAGAAACTTGGAACACTTGGGCACTGAAACACAAAAGAAACAATTAGGGTACTGTGAGGTAAACCCGGACACGGGGTAAACTCGGACACCTAAGCTATTCTGAACTTGCCGTTTCAGCAAATGATGAACATGGAAGCTCATTATTTGAAAGCTAGGAGAGTTCAAGGAATCGATTGATAGAATACTTGCCTCAACTCTCAATCGGTCGAATGGTTGCTGAGATATACTAGTAGGTGTCCGGGTTTACCCCACAGTACACCCTACCAGATCCGATAATGAACAAAGCAATATTGATTTTCAGTTTGGTACACTTCCTCCAGCTAGTAATGGTAATGGGAGTAAGAAGCAAGCAACAAAAGTTGGGTAGTATGGGGAAAACCCGGCCACCTAAAGTTTCAGCTAGCTGCATATCTCAGTAACCACCAATGGACCAATTGAGACCAAAATTTATCTCAATCGATTCCTTGAACTGTCCCCTTTCAAATCAGCTATTTGGTCCATCATTTGCTGAAACAGCAAGCTCAAAGGAGATACTTTATGCATCGGGTTTATCCCATGGCCGGATTTACCCCATACACAGTACACCCTACTATAGTCTGGCCAATAGCAGTTGGCACCTGGACTCAAGGCGAGTTGCGTAGTTTGCATGTACTTCTGCTAAATAGGAGTACACGAAGCGTGGACAGAAATCCGCATTTGTAAATCTATTTCACGCAACGCGCCTTGAGTTCAGGTGCCAACTGCTATTGGCCAGACTATAACTTGTTTTGAAGATCGAAAATGACCGCTTCCGTCTCTTGAATCTCTTCTTCGTACTCGCGCATCAACTTCTCATCCGTCTTAATCTTCTCGTTCTCCTGACGCAACCAGTTCAACAGGTACTCCTGAAAGCCAAAATAACAAATTGTACATATATGCTACTGTAGTGGGGTAAACCCGGACACGGGGGTAAATACGGACTCCTAGTATATCTCAGCAACCTAACGACCGATGAGACAAGTATTCTACCTATCGATTCCTTGAACTCTCCTCTTTCAAATGAGCTACCATGTTCATCAATTGCTGAAGGGGCAATAGTGGAAAGTCATTTCTACTGGTATATTGGTCGGTCGACCCATATAGAGTTTTTGTCCGGGCTAAACTTAAACTCGCAATTTTGATGTTTCAGTCAATACTCTTCCGGCAAAGAAAACGCTATCGGGATTTCCTAAGCCTAAGCCTAAGCCTAAGCCTAAGCCTAAGCCTAAGCCTAAGCCTAAGCCTAAGCCTAAGCCTAAGCCTAAGCCTAAGCCTAAGCCTAAGCCTAAGCCTAAGCCTAAGCCTAAGCCTAAGCCTAAGCCTAAGCCTAAGCCTAGGCTGACAGGCAAGGCAGACATTCATCCATACCTGGCAAATATTCACAGAGAAAACTCGGTGCAGGTGCACCTAAGCCTAAGCCTAAGCCTAAGCCTCGCAATTTTGATGTTTCAGTTAATACTCTTCCGGCAAAGAAAACGCTATCGGGATTTCCTAAGCCTAAGCCTCAGCCTAAGCCTAAACCTAAGCCTAAGCCTAAGCCCTGTCACTGGTGAATTCAGTGTGGGCATACTCAGTAGGTACGTTTGCAGCGCACTAGTGTCGCTATCTGAGTTACACCCCATCAAAAAGCAAGAACAGATTCCAGATCCCAGTGCAACCCTATTACTAATTCATTCATTCCCCATACCACACCCTAACACAAGCTCCTTCACACTACCTACTTTCCTTTACCTTCACAACTCCGAGAGACACCGCGTGACTGTGTGACAGAATCTCAAGCACCATCAACGGTGGCAAAATGGCCAATCGATCGATATCTTTCAGCAGCTCCTCAATGCAGGACATGGGCGCGCTTTCGTTCTTCGCGAAAAACCACAACGCCTCGATCCACATCTCGCGATTGGCCGAGTCTTTCCTGTGCAAACAAATCGCAGCAGAAACATGAAGAATTTCAACACATACCGCACAAAGGCGTAATTGTTGTCAACAAGTCGCCCATGTTTGTTAACCGTTTGTTGACAACAAATACATGGAGATTGTCAGTTTGTTGTATTTCGTCTACAAACCGACAATCAATCCCCACATATTTGTTTCATGTTTTCCATAGGAAATGTAAGGCCTTACCCGTATTTGCGGCACGTCTCTATCACATTCTTGTAGTCTTTCATTCCCATGTGATACTGTAGAATTTGCGGATATCTGAAATGAAACATAAATAAAAAATACAATAAGATTACACTGTACAGTACCAATACTTTACGCCAACGGTCGTACTTCGACCCAACAACGCATGCACGCTTGTTTAGACGTTGTTTTCGTTTCTTGCCCCGTGGGGACCGAATCAAAGACTCATTACAACGTAGGGCGCTTTATGCCTCGTTCACAACGGACGCTGAACGTGTTACGCTACGTTACCGCCGGCGTCAACACTAACGTCGACGTCAACGCGAAGATTAGCGTTCAATGCAGATTTTAGCAAGTTCAACATTTATGGAAAGCCGTGCAAATCTCTATTTTACTCCGATGATTACGCCGACATGATTGATATACGCACATACGTATTTCAATAAGTTTACGACGATGTTTGCTACAAATTTTCCGCGGTCGCTAATACATATTTGCATTGAACGCTAATATCTGTGCATGTTGGCTTTGACGCAGCGTTCACAACGTCGGCAACGCAGCGTCAACGTCCGCGTTCAGCGTCGTTGTGAACGAGGCATTACTCTTCGCCCTTTGCACCCTTGCTCGCCGATAATATTCATGATAAAGCTGTGATGTATGATGGGTCAGACCAGACTGAATGTGATGTCCAAGTTCGGTGGAGCGAAACGTTGTGGAAGTAAAGTGTTTCACCATCAACATTCACTCTGGTCTGACCCATCGAACATCACAGCTTTATCATGAATATTATCGGCCAGCAAGAATCATTTCGAAGTTTCATTTTCACCCTTACAATTTAGCTTTCTCATAAACAAACAGGGTTCCAGGGCCGAAAGCGTGGATCTGACAAAGAACCAGTGCCTGATCCGTATCGTAGTTGGAGTTGGGGTGTTGCAGAAACTTCAAGATTCTGTCAGCCTCCTTCTGTTTCGTCGTCTCCTTCGCGTTGGCGTAATCTCTCAGATATAGCTCCAGTAGGGTATTATAGAGTAGAGAGTGGGATTTTGAATCAACCTGAAGCGAAAAGAAATGGGACTGCGGGGTAATTCGGGACACTTCATTTTCTAAGTAAAATTTCGGAGCCTAAAGCTGTAGCGCTAGAGTACGACGGGGAAATTTCGGAAACAAGCTGTAGCGCTAGGGTACGATGGGGTAATTTCGGAAACAAGCTGTAGCTCTAGGGTACGATGGGGAAATTTCGAACACAAACTATAGCGCTACGCTGGGTACGATGGAGTAATTTCGGACACATAAACTCTAGCGCTACGCTAGGAAGATGGGGTAATTTAGGACACGCGCTCAAGCGCTAGGGTACGATGGGGAAATTTCTGAAACATAAGCTGTAGCGCTTTTGCTCTAGCTGTCAAAGCTTGGTGTCCGAAATTACCCCACATTATCCAATATGCAGTTAGTTTACCCCGGTCATATGTTCCAGGAACTCTTGCAGCCTCTTGGGATCGTTTACAAAAATGTTGATGTACTCATCAGGCGATGCTTTTTCGGGTGAATCCAAATCTGCAAAAATTCAGCAATTTTCCTCAAACAAAAAATTCCCCAAAGACCTCCAGTATAGAGTAGCATGATGCCAATAAAATACACACGTGTTGAGTTGTCTTGGATGCCGTTTTGCAAAAGTTACACGAGACAGTTACGTAGGGTAATGTGGGGTAAACCCGGCCGTATCTACTGTAAGCTCCTTTGAACTGGCTGTTTCAGCAAATGGTGAACCAAATAGCACTTGAAAGAGGAGAGTTCAAGTAATCGATTGATATCAAGCTTGTCTCAATCGGTTCATTGGTTGCTGAGATATGCAGCCCTGAAACTTAGGTGGTCGGATTTTCTCATGGCCGGGTTTACCCCATCGTACCCTATCTCCTCACCTGCAGAGTGAAAGCCAGTGCAGAGCTCCTTCAATAATGTAGTCGTTTCGTTGGGCGCGTGCTTCAGCAGTACTTTGCCATATTTCTTAATGAATTTGTCCACCTTTCAAGAAGGGAAACAAAAATCTTCAAACACAGAATACTGTACCGGGAAACTTCTGCCTCTGTTTCTTCGTTCCTAGCCATAACTTGACAAACTAGGCCTGACGGAGGTAAAAGCGCCATAGGTGGGCGGATTTCCCCCGTGGTCGGTTTTGCCCCACGCTACCCTACGTCGGAATTGTCAATCAAATCTACTCTACTAAGACGAAACCAATAATTACCCCGCACTCTTTATGCGATACCTCATGGAACTTCAACCGGGAAATGTAGGCCACAGCGCCAGTGTAATCCTGCTTTGATTCCAGCAACACGTGCAAGTACATGTCGTGATGCTTGTGCTCTTTCGCCAAAATCAGCGCTTGGTCCGTGTAACCAGCAGACCTGAGCACCTAACACAGTAGAAACAGAAAAAGAAGACTTTTCATTTTTTATGTGTGACTGAGGTGTAGTCAAATGGTTAAGGTATATACGGACTCCTTCCGACCCAACTTTGAGCAGCTACAGCGCTCGCCACACAGCACATACAAGCATGCAGTTTTGCTCTAATAGTAGGCCCAACTTAGGTCTATCCATACAAGAAAAAGAGCGACGCAAAAGCGTTTGTATTTGGCGCAGTACGACGTCTCAAAGTCACCCCCAAAAACATGGGATTTGGCGCTACTGAACGAACCGCTGGGTATTTTTCAACATCCAGCACACTATTCGATTCGTCTCACTGAGACGAGTCGATCGAGACCTCTGGCGCCGCTCTACGTTGCTTCTACGCAAAGTTATTCCAGAAAAACCTTATATTGGGGCTATCGTTTGAACGAAGATTGCGCAACGCACAGGCCGTTTCAAGTTGCGCACAGACGCTTGTTGCAAAGTTCAGGTGATGCTCTTTCATACGAGTACTCTGCCGTTTTCCAACTCGCCCTGGTTGTCTCAGGAGAGATCGATGAAGATAGGACCTCATATAGCCTGTTTACTATAGTATACTCTGTTAACGAAAGAAAACGTCGAGAAACCCATACTAACGGGTAAACTGGTGAGATTGATGTTTCATGCCACAGTAGAAGTTGCCTCTGAGTACATTGACGTTTCATCCAGTCATCCTCCCCTTGCAAGGTTGCCAGGTGTAGTAATATATTACTACAAGTAGTAATTTTTGACTTTCTGTAGGTACCTACCTGAGTGGCGTAGTAATCGTAGTAATAATGTAGTAATATTTGGTGTCGACCTGTTTGTATGGGAAAAACTTTCAGAAGTGTGTTTTTAGGGTATTTTGAGGTCCAAATTTCAAAAATTTTCTCAAATTTCCCTTCCACATACACTATTTTCTGAAGAAAATCGGCCATATTTTTGCCATTTTTCACTCTGAATCAATTTTTTCATGATTCAGTACATCTTCTGCATGCTTTTAGCTGGGTTTTGGCTTCAATCGGAGCCTTTGCAGTGTCAAAATTTCAACATGGGCTTTGCGTAGTAATGAACCCTGAGTGCCACAGTAATGAGGTATTTTGGGACCTGGCAACCTTGCCTTGATGTTTCATAAAGTGCCCGTGCCCAACCCCGCTATTATTTTGGAAAGGGTCCGTATATACCTGAAGACGCTCGCCTGGGACGCGAGAGGTCCAGGGTTCGATTCCCTGCTTGCACATTTTCCTTCTCGATTTTAGTTGCAGGGAACAACCCTGGGTAATCGCGAGGTGGTCCCGGGTTATCACCAGCGGCCGAAACATCAAAGTCACAAGTTCACGCAGGCCGCTCCCATAAAGCGGAAACGAAATAGTTCGTCGTCTCTGGGTGAACTCGTGACTTTGATGTTTCGTCTGGTCACAATGAAATGGCCCAGGAATAATAACGCAAGTAGCAAATACCTATTATAATTAGACATCATTCACCTTGATAGCCGTATCCACGTCAAAGGTAAGCTCTTTTCCACTAGCCCCTACAAATTCGTCGATTTTCGCTCGATCATCCAACTTGGTGTAACAGTTCAACAAGATGGTGGTATGATCAGTACTGGCCAGCCTGCGCTTATGCAAAGCGTCCAAATACTCTGTCAGTTGCTTGATGCGTTGGGCATCCAGAAACTAAGAGAAAAAACAGGGTATTACGGGGTAAACCCGGCTATGGAAAAATCCGGCCATCTAACTTTCAGGGCTGGACTGTAAACCCGGACACCTAGCATATCTCAGCAATCAATGGACCGATTGAGACACATATGATATCAATCGATTCCTTGAACTCTCCTCTTTCATACGAGCTACTTGGTTCATCATTTGCTGAAACAGCTGCAAGTTAAAAGGAGCTTAGGTGACCGGGTATAATACCACCACTGATTTACCTTGCGAATTACGTACGAAGGCTCCAGCTTCCCAATCGTGTGAATGTAACGTTTCACGGCGTTGTCAAAATCACCCTTCCTACAAGAAAGCAGATATAGTAGATTTCATGAGAGTACAATTATTCCAGTACAGCGTCATAGGAATTGAAATGCAGTGCTTTATCGTCATTCTCCACATATGTACATAAGTAACTTACTGATATAAATAATCTCCGTGCTGTTTGAAAATCGCGGAAAGATTCTCCTCGTCACAATAATAGCGTTTTGCCAAGCTAAAAAATCCAAGTCCGAGGCGAGAGTCGAACCGTCAGGAGCGCCCACTACCACTGAACTATCAGGACAGGGATGAAAAGCAACGAAAAGCCTTACTTTGTAGCCAGATCGAAGAGGTTCTTTCTGAAAAAGAAAGCAAAAACCCGTCACATTTCCATCTCTAGTAGGCGAAAGAGCAGAAAAAACAATGTGGAGTGATATGGGGTAAACCCGGCCATGAAAAATCCGGCCACCGAAGTTTTTTGTTCAGGGCTGAATGTCTCAGCAACCAAAGGACGGATTGAGACAAATTACGTATATCAATCGATTCTTTGAACTCTTCTCTTTCAAATAAGCTATATGGTTCATCATTTGCTGAAACAGCCAGTTCACAGGAGTTTAGGTGGCCGGATTTACCCCATGGTCCGGTTTACCCCACAGTCGAAAAGGAAAATTTGCCAGATGTGCAAGCAGGGAATCGAGCCCTGGACCTCTCGAGTTCCAGCCGAGCGTCTTAACCATTTGACTACACACCCGGATGACTTCAGTCCAAAAATTTTTTCACATTTTTCAAAAATATTTTTTTTTTGGTAAAATATTTTATTCGATACATTACAAATACCATACGTACATTTTCCAAAAATAGATAATTCTGCTTAGAAATCCCCTAAGAATTCCCCTAAAGAATTATATATTTTTGCAATTTCCCCTTTTGATCATAACAGCTAGCCTACAGTAGGTACCTACTAAGTACTAAGGTCAATATCCCTTACTTGAAGAGTACGTCCAACTTGCTTTCCACGTCTCGTTCCTCCAATTTGAACAGTTTCCCGTTTTTACACAGGACGAAGAAGGCACCCCATTCAAAAAACACGTCAATCGCCTCGGGTACTGGCGCACTGTAGGCGATGTACTGTTCAGGAATGTCGTAAATAGTGACCAGGTGCATTTTGCTATCTTGCGCAGTCCTGCATGAACAAAACAGTGTAGCATTCCTTCATACGTGAGGTGTCCCATTCTAACATACAGTATGGTGTGACATGCCGCGTTTCGCATGGCGATAGCCAGGCAAAAAGGGGGAGAGAAAAAAAGACCAAACGGGAATCGAACCAGCTACCCTCGGTCACAGCTGTGGAATGGACGCGACCACGTGCCGGTCCAAGATGGCCAAACTCGCCTTTACATAGGCCTACCAAGAACTTTGCAGTTACGTACACTAATGCAGTTCGGACGCTATTGCCATACGCACGCAGTAGGGTACAATGGGGTAAACCCGTCCATGGATGAAAAAATCCGACGACCCAGGTTTCAGGGTTGCCTATCTCAGCAACCACTGAACCGATTGAAACAAATAGGACACCAATCGATTGAGCTAAGTTATTTGATTTGGTTGATCGCTTGCTGAAACAGCAGCATGTTCAAACTCGTTCGAGCTTAGGTAGTCGGGTTTACCCCACTGTACCCTACGTTACGGAATCACCCCAAATCACCCTACTTCCTCTTCATTTCTTACTCAATCACGTTCACGTCTCGCGTCACCACGGCCAAGTAGGGACCGGCACAGCGTACCATAACCTTGTCCCCTTCGAATCCGTAGCATTTCGCCGCACCACTGGCGCCTTCAGGGCTACCGCAGTGAGCGGGGTCGTAGAAAAAGACCATCTGCAATAAGTAGTAAAATAGATGGGGTAAACCCTGCCATGGGGTAAATCCGGCCACCTATGCCCTGTGAACTTGCTGTTTTCAGCAAATGATGAACCAAAGAGCTCATTTGAAAGAGAAGAGATCGAAAAATCGATTAAAATATTTGTTTCAGTCGGTCCATTGGTTGCTGAGACATGCAGCCCAGAAAATTAGGAGGCCGGATTTTCCCATGGCCGGATTTACCCCAGTGTACCCTACAATAGAGATAGGGGGATCGGGGGTAACTTTGGCCTGGGCGACTTCTGAGTTCGCAGTTGCACTGAAAATATTTCTGGGTGGTCGCGGGGAGGCTCGGCTCTGATTTAAACTAATTTTCAGTGCAATTCGTGATCTTTTGTCGGTGGGTTTTGCTGGTCAACGATCAAAAAGTGCACTGAAAATCTGTGGAAAACAGAGACCGCGCAGAAACGGGCTTCAATAAATAATAATGTGGCGATTGATTACCTCCCTTTGTGCGACTACAAACTGAAAATCCATCCACGTGTCAAACATGCACCAGCAATTTTCAGCACAGCCTTTCGTGTCCAAAATGTCCTGTAAAATAAACGCATAAGAACCCTATATTTTCATGTTGCAAAGCAAACATTGCGGGCAAGTTCACAAAAATTTTGCTCCCGAAATTACCCAACGCTACCAGAAATTACCTGAGATACCAAATTACTTGCAGATTACCTGAAATTACCCAACGCTACTCGAAATTACCTGAGATTACCCAAAATTACCTACTAACGCTACCCGAAATTACCTGAGATTACCCAATAATTACATGCAGATTACCTGAAATTACCCAACGATACCCGAAATTACCTGAGATTACCCAATTTCCTGGGATTACTTAAATTACCCAACGCTACTCGAAATTACCTGAGATTATTCGAAATTACACAATGCTACCCGAAATTACCTGAGCTACCCAATTACTTGCATATTACCTGTAATTACCCAACGGTACTTGAAATTACCCGAGATTACCAAATTACTTGCAGATTACCTGAAATTACCCAACGCTACACAAAATACCTAGCAGATTACCAAAATTACCCTACGCTACCCGAAATTATCCAACCCTATGCTACCCTGTCGTGTACCTTGCGTTCCACGTCCCTTTCCCTGATCACAAACGACATCACTTGATGTGAAGTGGCCACGAATAGAACAAGGCGTTTATCTGGCAGCACGTGAAAAGCCAACCCGGTAATGGCACCTTCAGAAGCGCACGTCAGTCCATCTCTTAACACTTGGGGCTTCGCCTGCCTGAAAATCAAAAGCGCAATCCACGTTTGACCCATCAAAAAGATCAGCAGAAAATTGTGTTCGTCCCGTAGCGAACGAAGAATTACAGTAAAGAGAAACGCGTTTCATCCTGTCTAATAGCCGATCCGAAACTAAGTCACGAGTTCACCAAGGCTGCTCCCATAAAATACTGGAACGCTAAAATTCGTCATCCCTGGTAAAACGCGTGACCTGTGCAAATAATGCAGGCAAGATGGCCCAGCTAACAGTGTCATATTGGTATGAAAATGATGAGGCTGATTGAGAAAAGAAGTTGGAATCCAAATTTTCCAGTGCCAGTCTGTAAGGTAGCGTGGGGTAAACCGCCCATGGGGGAAATCCGCCCACCTATGGGCGCTTTTACCCCCCCCCCCCCCCCCCGCCCCCATCAGGCCACTGTGTCAAGTTATGGCTAGGAAGAAGGAAACATAGGCAGAAAATGTGTCCCCCCGCCCTGAGATACATTTTCGAGAGTCATGTTTTGAATGGGGGTAAAAGCGCCATAGGTGAGCGGATTTCCCCCATGGGCGGTGTTACCCCACGCTACCCTATTACTTACCCCACAGTATCCCACTCACTGGTGCGCTTCAGACGTGCTCCGAGTTTGCTCCGAGCAAGTTCGCTCCGAGGAGCCTCCGAATTCGGAGCGAATTCGGAGTTCACGTCTGAAGCGCACCACTCACTTTTCTTTCGTCACCTCTCCCCGGTACAGCAGCACAGTGGAATCTTCGAATCCGACAGCCATGAAGAAGAGACTCGAGTGCACCACCAATCCCGTGACTTTCGCTGCTCTGCCGCCAGGGGGCGCAGTTTTGGAGACGCGGGAGCAGAACGGCACGTTGTTCTTCTCCACCTTGTCCAGGTGCCACACTTTCAGCTGAGGGTTAACGCCGGCTTCTTCTTCCTGTTAAAACCAAGCGCAACTTCACCCATCGCGAACACAGCTAGCTGCTGCAAAGCATGCTTTACCCATCCAATGATGATTAGCCGGCCAATTGATGGCCCATTCACAACAGAAACATGCCCTGGTTGTCGTATTTTCCTTTAACATATACCGCGACCTGGCGTCATTGTTGACAACAAGTCGTTCAGCTGTTGTCGGTTTGTTGCTCGTTTGTTGTCCGTTTATATATGGACACAACAAACCGACAACCCCATAATAAACGGACAACAATTTGTTGCCAACAATGACGCTAGATATGTGATAACCCATGGCGAATACAGCTGCATTGGTAACGTACCGAGTTTTATAATTAACCGGGCCATATTTCTTACCCCGACAGTCACCAGGAGGTTATGTTGTCGTACGTAGTACATCTGTGACAAGCTGACTTTGTACGCCCGCCAGTATTCGATTTGCAGCTTCTTATTCACCTGACAAATACCACCCGCTTTCTCACCAATCAGCACTTGATTTCTGCCCGCGCAACAACCCACCGACTCCATTTGCTAAAAAAGAAAAAGAAAAATGAGCGGAGAGCAGGGAGGAATCGAACCCGCTTGGACTAGTGGAACTGTGCCACTAAACTACTGCGCCACGAGTGCGTAGAACATTTCGCATGCCACAGAAATCGAACCAGTCTCTTTGCAACTTTATGAGCTCACATTAAAGAGCCATAAAGCAGGGAGGAATCGAACCCGCTTGACTAGTGGAGCTGCGCCACTAACCACTGCGCCACGCAGAAAATTTCGAATGCCACAGGTAGGAATCGAACCTTTTTTGCTACGTTATGAGCACACATTCTACCACTGAGCTAAGGAAACAATGGACAGAAAGAAATGGTGTGCGAGGGAGGAGTCGAACCCGGTGGTGACAAGGCTTGAGGTGCGCCGCCAGCCAAACCACTGCGCTACGAGGGTGAAGTGAACGTTATTTGCATACCTTCAGAGCCATGTAGGGCTGATCGGGGGCTTCAGGGTCCTTGACAAGTTCCCGGTCGAAAAATGTGAAACGACGCCAACTCAACAGTAGTGACATCTTGCAGCAAGAATCTGTAACTTTGCGCACTAAGTCGTCACAAACAACGGTAATACTGTGAAGGAAATCTGACACTATATGGTATTGTGGAGTAAACCCGGACACTTAAGCTTTTCTGAACTTGCCGCTTCAGCAAATGATGAACATGGTAGCTCATTTGAAAGAGGAGAGTTCAAGGAATCGATTGGTAGAATACTTCTCTCAATCGGTCTTATGGTTGCCGAGATATAGTAGGTGTCCGGGTTTACCCCCGTGTCCGGGTTTACCCCACAATTGGCAGAAAATATTTCACTCCGACTAATGTACGGATACCGACAAAAAACCAAAAAGTCCAACAATTTCAAACAGTTTTTATTCAATCCCAATCTCATAAAAAAACTTAAAACATACATAGTGGTTTCTTTCAAATCAAAGTTGCATGATCACATCATTCCAAAGCTGTGTCTAACTCCTTCACAACTTTGCAATTTGGTCCAAAGGCTTCCAGAAGGGCGGGCCGAAATTCTTGGAACAAAGCTCGCGCTTGAAATCTCATACCGCAATTGAAGAACAGTTTCGCCAAATTCGCACCAAATATTGTCAGCCATGGATCAAGTGGTGAAAGGTAAAACCTGTGAAAAAATATTAACGGAAAAAATCATTTGCACGTAGATGGATACTCATACGTACTTATGGAAATAGCGTCCGAGGCCAGCAGGTCTTGCAAGACTACATAAGGGAAGAGAGACTATGCCAGCGAGTATTGGCTTCGTGTTTCATGCTACGGCAGTTTTGGTCCCAATCGGAGGCCCTGGGCCCCAAGTTGGGGGCCCATATCTCTATTTTACGTCGATCTACGGGGGCCTCCGATTGGGACCAAAACGGCTGTAGCATGGAACATGAAGCCAATACTAGCTGGCATAGTCTCTTGTAAGGTTTTAGGTATGTAAGTAAGGCGAGTTTACCCATCTGTCCCTGGGCTGGCATCAGCCCGGCTATCGCCGTACGGAACGCGGTAAGCCACACAAAAAGGGGAGCTTCATAAAGAACGTCACGCAAAAATTCATCCGTCGCCCCCCCCCCCCCCCCCCCTGTAACGCGTTTTTGGCCGCTACCCCCCGCCCACCCCCCAGCATGCTATGTACTAAATAGAGTGACACATCGTCACGCTAACGTCACATTCGTCCGAACCCTGTTTTTGCGTGACGTACTTTATGAAGCTCCCCTAAAATCCACTCACCTGTAACACTTGAGCACCTTCTCTCCATACATCGCAGCGTCCTCCTTTTGCCCCAACGTCATGCACGCTTCGTACGCGTGCCTCAATACGCGCATTCTGTCCAAATTCACATCGTGCAACACCCCCTCTACCATGCCAGCAGTTTTACCCGCCAACTCTAGCTTCCTTTCCGCCGTTAAGATGTCGCTGGGCAGAACCAGTTTGTCCAGCGCTTCCGAGCAAATTTTCGTGAAAGTTCGCGGCGCCTCAGGGTCGGTTAAAGGCGCGCTGCATTGATCGCAAGCGAATTCTGCAAGACCTGAAAAATATGAATGTGTTCAAAAGGAGCTTTTAGACATCGTGTAGCAAGTGCGCTTATGGTTGAGTGGTCCAAGGCGCTGATATGGGGATGGCGAGGACCCGGGTTCGATTCCTTCCTGGTCTTGCATTCTCAACACCTTTGTCGGATGGTCAGGTTGGAATAAACAAAGCGTGAAACATCAAACTCACGAGTTGGCCCAGCAGCAGGTATTTATGAACTCGTTTGTAAGGCCAAAAAGCGACAGAGCCCAGAAGACGGCGGCGCGGTCAGATCTTATCAGCTGTGATCAATGACCGGGAGTCCGGAGCCGGGTTGTAGCGATTCCCGTCCGGTTTTACCCCCAGTCTCTGCAATACCACTACATTGATCATCACTCCGCGATTCGCCGCTTCAAGCCGCGTTCACATATCGGAGAAGCGCGCCGGGCGCACGCTCGGCGTGTCCATGACTCGACAAACGCTAAGGTACGGACAGCCAGCGTACATCCAGCGCGTGTGTCTCCTATGTGAATGAGCCTTCAACCAACCAACAATAGGTGTGGTCCAAATAATGGGCTTTCGGTACGCTATTAGCTATCCGCTACGACTGTTCAATGTAAAGCGGAAAGCAAAAAACAGTAGGGTGCTGTGGGGTAAACCCGGCCATGGGGTTCACCAGGGCACCTACCTACCTGAGCTCCATTTCACTTGCTGTTTCAAGCAAAAAATGAACCAAATAGCTCACTTTGAAAGAGGAGAGTTCAAGACATCGACTGATACGATATTTGTCTCAATCGGTCCATTGGTTGCTGAGATATGCAGCCACAAAACTAGGTGGCTAGATTTTTCCAAGACCGGGTTTACCCCATAGTACCCTATTTATTGCTACACACACGAGAATCGAACCTTCTCCTCCCTTCTTCCGAGCAATCGCCTTTCCCTGGCACTCCGGATGTCTTAACGGACAGGCCCAAGCGATCATGAACGCGTTTCTCTCCTCGTCTAAACACCCGTTGCATTGGCAATGGAAGAAATAATTTTGTTGCAGTTCCACCCGTCTTTCAGTAAGTGGCGCCAAATTTTCGATGTAGCTGTGCTGAAATTCATACAGTTTCTCAGTCCAGAAAATACCAGTTCTATTCGATTTTGAAGCATACCACATGCGTTACGATCCTGGCTGGTCGCGAGGTAGCCCCTAGTCATGACCAGCTGAAACGTCAAAGTCACGAGTTCAGCCATAGAGAATATTCAGCCACGACGAATTTTTCGTAACTGCGTTATGAAAGCAGCCTGCGTCAACTGGTGATTTTGATGTTTCGACTGGTCGTGAACCGGGGTCACCTTGCCACCAACCAGAACAGCAGATCACAGCGCAAGTAGCAAATATCGCGCCCCCACAAAATCTTTTTAAAACCCATACTGAACATAACACGCACCATTATTACTATGGGGTGCGCACTATTTATTGGTACCAACCAGTGTGCGTTGTACACAATGTAGGGCACTGTGGGGTAAACCCGGCCGTGGGAAAATCCGGCCACCTAAGTTTCAGGGCTGCATATCTCAGCAACCAATGGATCAATTGAGACAGACAGGATATCAATCGATTCCTTGAACTATCCTCGTTCAAATGAGCTATGTTTTGTTCATCATTTCCTGAAACAGCAAGTTCAATGGAGCTTAGGTGGCCGGCCGGGTTTACCCCACAGGGAACCGTATTTTTGGGTGTATAGCCCCATGGGGCTATACAAAAATCGAGAGGTCTGATGGGGGGTTATACACTGGGGGGATATACAATGGGGGGGATATACACTGGGCAAAATTTATGTTTTTGAGAGGTGTGTAGAGGCATGTTTTTGAGGTCAAAAGCATGTGTTTTAGGGCATAATCGCGGTCAAAACAGGGTTATTCTAGTACAAGACATGCTCAGCTAAGCTTATAGGCATAGTAGCTTGGTTAAGGAGTAGCTATAGTTAGCTTATGACCAGCTTACATAGGTAGGCTAGGTACCTTCCAGTACATGGGGGGTTATACACCAGGGGGGATATACACTGGGCAAAATTTGTTTTGCCAATGGGGGGTTATACACTGGGGGGGGGGGGATATACAATGGGGGGGGGGGGGGGATATACACCCAAAAATACGGTACCCTACCTGAAATACCTGCGTACCTGAATTTTATCTAATTCTACCACTGTCCCACCTGACCACCCCATGTCGTCACTATCCTCAATGGGAACCACGTAGGCGGTTTTTCCCCGGAACAAGATCCTCGCGTTAGGCCGACAAGAGTGATCCAATCGGCTCAGACTGAGGTACAGGCCGATTCCCACCGTTCGCAGCTGTTCGTTCTTGATCCCGAACGCGTTCACTTTCACTCGGCCGTACAGCTCCTGGATGGCGAGAGCATTGGAGAAACGCTCAGCGCCTTCCTGAAAAATGTTCAAACAAGAAACCTGCCAGGAGAGAAAAACTCAAGCCCCGTTCACAACGGACGCTGTACGCCGACGTTGACGCTGCATTTCCACTGGCGTCAACGCCAACATTAGCGTTCAACGCAGATATTAGCGATCCGGATAATTAGTAGTAGTGAACATCGACGTAAACGATGTATCGAAATGTCGGCGTTATTATCGGAGTAAAATAAACATTTGCATGGCTTTCAGCGTCGAACGCAAAAATCTGTGTTGGCGTTGAACGCTAATATCTGCGTCAACGCCGGCGTACAGCATCCGTTGTGAATGGGCCTGGGCCATCAAGGGTCGAGAAACATTGGGGGGGGGGGGGGGGGGGGGCGGCACAGTGGGGGTAAATAGAAGGGTAAGGACTAACACTTGAGTACCGCGCTACCCACGTTTGAGTTTGAATGAACGTCTCTGAGCAATATAATATACATATTTTTTTGCTTTGACACATTTGTCAGTTGCTCCACTGTACCAACTGAACTAAAATGAGGGGTACCATTTAGAGATGGGCCGAGACTCTCGGTCTCGGTCTCGGTCTCGGAAATCTCGGTCATTTTTGGAGATCTCGGTCTCGGTCTCGGTCTCGACTTTAGAATTTTCAAATTCTCGGTCTCGGTCTCGGTCTCGCAACTTTTAGGGCCTATTTTAGGCGAGACCGAGACTAGATTGAAATCGCGCTTCACAAGCAATTTTCACGCATTTCCGCTGAGATATTAGCTGCCTATCATGAAAAAATTTCCCCTGCGGGGCGATTTTAGCCTTGTAATGTAGAAAATAGAAGTGCAGCATCTATTTGCCACTGTTTTCGCCATTAAAATTTTCATAGAAAACGACCATCAGAACAATAAAAACGAAATTCCATAAGTTTTTATACCAATGCTTAGTCTCGGTCTCGGTCTCGATCTCGGTCTCGGTCTCGACAAAATTCCCTAATCTCGGTCTCGATCTCGGTCTCGGAAAAAATTCTAAGTCTCGGTCTCGGTCTCGTTTTCAGCAACAATCCAGTCTCGGCCCATCTCTAGTACCATTGAGCAAAGTCAACTCCACGACAAAATATTTCGTATTTTTAACCCCATAGGGTACTGTGGGTTAAACCCGGATACGGCGGTAAACCCCGACACAGCGATACATCTAAGCAACAATACCACCGATTGAGACAAGTATTCTACCAATCGATTCCTTGAGCTCTCCTCTTTCAAACAAACTACCATGTTCATCATTTGCTGAAGCCGGCAAGTTCAGAATAGCATAGGTGTCAGGGTTTACCCCATGTCCGGGTTTACCCCACAAGTACCGTACCCTACTACCCTACCCTAGCTAGGGACGTGTACCTGTTTTGCAAAATGGGTAAACATTTCCATGAACTCGCCAAACTCTTTGAAGCTCTCCTCTTGAGTTTGAATTTCTTCCGCATGGGACACGAGATTTTCGAACGATCGCCCATTGGATGACATTTTCGCGCCTTTTTTCAAACGCTCCCGCAAGCGCGCGATTAGGCGAAGCCCATCGTCGGGGTAGCCAGGGCACCGTTTGCGCATCCACTGCAAGTCGGGTAAGTTGGGCAAATTTTCTGCAAAGAAACAACACAATTTCACACACACAACTGGGTGCGGAATTTTAATTTTCAGCTGTCCAAAATTATCCCACTGCACCCTATGCATTTGTGTTTTAAACATAATCTGGACCGGCTGAGAGGGGGTAATTTGGGCCACCATGCATTGGAAAACCCAGTCAACTAACTTACAACATATTGGGGTGGCCCGAATTACCCCGGCACAAATTACCCCGCACTATCATACCAAGTCAATTCAGAGTGGTAAAGCAACCTACAGTAAAAGTTTATTTATTCCCCCCACCCTTATGCATTCCTGCTAATCACTTACCCAATCGTTTACACTCCGTCTTATGATCTGCCCAATCCTTCTTCTGACAAGTCTTGTTGCAGTAGTGCAAATATCTGCACTTGGCACATCTGAGCAATGATTTACCAGTCTCTACACCTTGGTCCTGGGTCCTGAGGCAGTAGGAGCAAATTTCTGCCAGTTTCGCTGTTGCCACTGCCCAACATATGGGCTCTTCCACAAGTTCAGGTGGGGTGGAATCCATGTAATTTTGGCACCACAAATGGAAACCTTGAGGGAAACTGAAACACAAGGCTAATCACACCATTATAAATAATGGAGTATGAATCAGGCTATAATGTCGCGATCACCAGACGTCCGTAAACCCGTCCGATCGTCAACCCATAACGTCTCCGTCCGTCCGCCAACCCAGCCCCATGTCAACCGTATAAAGGTTGACGGACGGACGGACGGCTTTATGGACGTCTGGTGAACGCGGCATAAAGGGAAGGGTACTGTGGGGTAAACCCGGTTATGGGGTAAACCCAGCCACGCCTCAGCTCCTTTGACCTTCCCGTTTCAGCAAATTACCTATGAACCATATTTAGCGCATTCGAAAGAGGAGAGTTCAAGGAATCAATTGAGATCATATTTGTCTTAATCGTTTCATTGGTGCTGAGACAAGCAGACCTATACTAGGTGGCCGGATTTTCCCATGGCCGGTTTAACCCCATAGTACCCTACATAACCAATAATGGTTGAGTTTCTAATGGAACAAGGTCTACCCTTCTTCTTGCCTCATGGCCACAACTCCAATCATTCCAATATTATGTAGCCAGCCATCAAAGTCACGAGTTGACCCAGGTTGCTTCCGAACTCAATAAGCGAAAAAATTCGTCGTCCCTGGGTAAACTCGTGACTTCGATGTTTCGTCCATAAAGCAGATGTCGATCCACAAAAGTAGTATAATGATGGGAACTCAAGCCCAAAAATTCAGTCAGAATACGATAGAACTGCAGACCACCATAAGATTTTATTTCGCAACCCAAATCAATTTGAACACGGGCACAAACAAATTATTTGTGCATTTGAGAATTCGCACAACAAACCAGTACTCACATCAACAGCGAATCATCATGAGATTTTGCACAGCAGTAAGCCCACATGCAAGTTCATCAAAAAATCAAGCTTCAACGACAAAGTATACATATAATACAGCAACCCTGGGATAATAATGTACATGAGCAAGAACCCATAAAGGAATGTACGACCGAGACCGACTGACTAGCAATAGCAAGATGCCCGAAAAAAACTTTGGAATCGCTCAAAGCAAAGATATTGCACCGCAAAAAATAACACACCTCCACATAAGAGAATGAAGGTTCAAAAATTCCCATACGAAGAATGAATCAACAAGAAGAGCAGAAAAATGAGAAATAAACTGATCATGTGGGTAATCGCGGCAAATTTGGACAGGGAATAGTCCAAAATTACCCCATATTACTGTAGTACCAAGAATCCATAACCAAGAACAGGAACGCTGCGTGTAAAAGAGTTGAGTTCAATTCAACCATTATCTTCATTTGAAGATATTTTCGCTGGGTGTTTGTTTGTTTACACAGCATCCTATTACAGTCTTCGTATGGTTTCTTGGTATACTTTCAGTTATTTCTAACAAATACCACACCGGTCCTTCATTGTTGTAACAAGTAGCTGAACTGTTGTAGGTCTGTTGTCCGTTTGTTGACAACAGATAGGCCTACATGGGAATTGTCACGCAACAAGGTGACAATTCCCAAATATCTGTTGTCAACAAACTGACAACAAAGTGTCAAGAGTTCTGCAACTTGTTGACAACAATGACAGACGGGTGCGGTACGTGTTAACCTTCAGCCAGCAACTTTTGCAAACTTTCCGTCTCTCTTAACTTCGCCCTTCTCGCCTGCTTTCGTTCCTGGCCCGGTTCCCGTTTAACCGCTACCGCATCAGTTAACCCTTTGCCGTCGTCATCATCTCCCACCCCATTTTGTACCATCAAATTTCTGTTCCCACTTTGATTCGTTTTGCGTTGTTTCGTCAAATTATCAACCACCCAAAACCAGAGCACATTCACCAGGAAAGGAACCAGGAAGATCACCAGAAACAACTCCAGCGCCGGCGAATGAATTGGCGCCAAAATCAAAGTTCGAATTTCCCGCCAAAACCGCAGCTGAGTTAGCATCAGGGTGACCAGCAGCTTTTCCAGCAGAGTGAACGCGACGTAGGTCAGGCACTGCGCTAGCCAAGGCGAAAAACGAGGCGGTTTCCCGTATTCGCCAAATCTGAAATAGAAAAACCAATAAAAATGAACCACTGGGCCCGCTACACACGAGCTCCGAAAGAATTCGGACCGAGCTCGGAGCGAATTCGGTTCAGGTACCATGGACAACAGCACACCACAACCATGCGTTTCCATTGTGATGGACCACTGTTCGTTTGTTTTTGGCATATATAACCTGTTTACGCAAAAGTAAATTCTATCGTCATTCCGAAGAAATCATCGAATGCAAACTACCTTGCAATACTTATGGAATGTTTGAAACATTAGTCCGTTGTACCCGTGAACTTCCTTGACACTGCAAACATACACCAGGATCAAATGACCAGTAGGGAGCAGCCATCATCTTGGATAACAACTTGGTGTTGGCTGCTCTGTGGTTTGTTTATGAATGTTCGTTCTGCTCAGTCGAGTATAGAAGGAGGTGCTGGGTTTTTTTTCATGGAAAATTTGAAACATTAGCCCGTTGTACCCGTGAATTTACTTGCCGCTTACAGTAGGGTTTGTGGTGGCTTTGGTTGTGTAATTATTTACGGGCTAATGTGGGGTAATTAGGCCGGCAAGGGGGTAATTCGGGCCACCTCTACTTTTACCCAATTAGGAATAGGGATGGGGAACCCAGCAAATGTAGTACAACCACCAGTTGGAAGAACGCATGGATGATTTTGATATCCCGATCATCAATTTTTCTCCCTTCCCAACTGGAAAACAAATTGGGGTGACCCGAATTATCCCTGGCCCGAATTCAGATTCTCCCGCACTACCTTACCTCAAGAAATCCAACTGCATCAGTTTGGCCAAGCTTCGCGTTATCTTTATGCACACGTATACCAGCAAGAGACCCCACAGTGGAATCCAGTAGGAAGGAGGTGACGTACCATGTGCACGGGTCCCCGTGAAACATGTCGGCAAGAAACAGGTTCATTATGTGAATCACGCCTGAAGAATATGAACGCACATGTTTAAATATGAGGACATAAAGTCGGGATAAAATTTTAAGAAATCTTTCTTTTTTGAACAATATCCACTGAGAAAAATGGGAGATCCATCCTCTTTTGAGACTTCGGAAATCTCCACGTACTTTCCAGAAATTGACCATTATATCAATCATCGACAATGGGCGAGGTCGCACTTAGCGCTACGAATAATATAATAGCGCGTGATTGTTGTAAAAATTGTTTTGCTTTATGCTCATTTACTTTCTAGCCAAATAGCCCCACTTGTTGGCTACTTGGCTAAAAAAGTAAGTAAAATGTGCATAAAAATAGACACCTTTTACAAGAGGTGATCCAGTCGATTTATAGTTTAAGTGCCAACTCCTACTGGCCAAACTATAGTAGATAATCATAACATTACCAGCCCAATGGCCTGCTTAGACGTATCAAAGAACCATATTCTCCAGGGTCGTCTAACCAGGGTGGTTCCAGCGCTCTCTCCAGTATCAGCGACGTGAAGGCGAACAGGGCCAAAGCAGCCTGCCATGCCAGTCCGAGGGAGCCCGTTAAGGCACCCGGCTGGCAATGATGAAGTGTTGATGTCCTCGTTCAGGACGACTTCGTCTTGTAATTGGAGCATGAGCAGGTAAGGATAGGTGTTGTTGTGGATTCCCGAAGCGGGCTAAAACAGGCCAGATGACGTCTGTACAAACACCGTAGGTACA
>JASAMW010006023.1:0-29178 GCA_030247985.1 Epsilonema sp. ZAB3_2
GAATAGAATAAACAATAAAGCTGAAATTGAAATCATTCGATCATTTTACGATCTACTTTTTGGTTGAGGAACAGCACGGCACGTACATGTGCAGTTGTACGTACATGAAATAACGATGAAAAGGGGATTCGAACCGTACAAAATGCCGTTGGAGATCACGTAGGAGCACTTTCCGGTAAGTAGCGTTGAAAGACAATCGATGGTGAAGTGAGGCTTGGCTGGACATCTGTTCAGCAGAATATGTGCATAGCAGGTGGCAGATTTTTTTATTATACCGGCTTTGTAATACACGCGCTAGAATTTTTATTTACCGTGGTCCGTTGCCACATGTTCCACCAAATGAACCGAAACATTTCTACACACAATACAGCAATTTTATTGCTTAGCGATAATCAGCCTAATTTCAATCCAGCGATATCATCGCAGCTTTTTACCTGGATCATTAGCGTGAGGAATACGGTAGTGAGAAAATTTGTTTTCAGCCATCCTTTCATACTGTTGGTTTGGTCGTCCCAAAGTCCATCAGAGCAGTTGAACCATCTTGACTCATTTAGCGGAAGACTACATAAGTTTGTAACTGTTTCCGGTTTTATCACTTGTTAGCAGCACAGCACAGGCACATGAGCATCCTGTTTTTGTTACGCATGAACGTTAAGGTCTCAATGCCTTGTTTCGGGAGCCAAATTTGAGGCTTCCTCGTAGCCGTTATGTGAAAGATAAAAGTGATCACTTATCATGTAAATATAGAACAACCCTTCCTCTACACGTACACCAAACGGCAGCGCCAAAGCTCTTGTATTCGGCGCAGTACGACACGCCGAAGAACGCCCCAAAAACCACGCGATTTGGGTGTTCCGAAGGAACCACTGGGTATTTTTCAACATGCGGCACACCATTCAACGCGTCTTGACGAGAGGAATCGATCGGTACCTGCGGCGCCTCTCTACGTTGCCTCTACGCAAAGTTATCCAAGAAGAACGTGTTTGAAAAAGTTATCGTTTCAATCAAGAATAGCGCCAGCGGAGAGGCCGTTTCAAGAGGCGCTCTATGGCGCGTCAAAGAGATCGTGTAACAAGCTTTCGATCGATATCTTGATCTCCTCTCAACTCGCTTTCGTTGGCTCAGGAGAGCCTGGACTAACTTTATCCAGGAAGTCCATGCATAGACAGTTGTCCTGCATAGTACGAAGACGAGCGCAGAGAGCGCGACTGGAGCGGAAACAGCGAACAGAAAACAAGCAGACGGATGATCGTATGGTGTCAGGAAGTGAAAACAGCTGGAATTAGATATCACCAGATACTTCACTAGTAGTACAGGAGTCCACGCTCAGAAAAACAGGGCATTGAGACCTTAAAAGCGGGAGCCAACAGAGAGGCGGGGAGGCGTGTGATAATGAGGCTTTGTAAGGGTTCAGGAAGGATCAATCCTCTCGTCTGTAATGCACGAAGCAGTCATAAATTAGCGCGTTACCAGCCGACCAAAGATGGGTGCTGCTCTGCTGCTGTCTTTCTTTCTCTTACTGTGGTATGTGTGGGCGACTGGAGCGCTGCAATATCTACTAAGGCTGGTACGCTAAGCACTTGGGCTATCAGTTTTGCGCGATGGATGTTGCGCAGAAGCTGCTTTTCAGCTTCCTAATGACTAATGAATGAATGCGACGGAGAACGGAGGCGTGTCATGGCTAACGATCATCCCATGTTACGTATGTAGAAATGCATGAACGTATATGCGTTTGGTGTACATAATACGCACATACGTACATACTTTCTGAATATCTGTTGCATATGGCTCAAGTGGCATCAATTTTGGTCAATTGTCGTCTTTTCCTTCAATTCGACTGTACATATGTTTGACAAGGAACTACAAATGACCATAGCTGCTATACCAATCCAATACAACGCCAATACGAAATGAAGACAAGACAGTTACATGTTATGTATATTCACAATTCTTAATATTAAGGAAAATAGTATGTACTTCTGTGGCTCGAAAAGCAAGCACATGCACATCCAACAGGCATAAATGTACACAGTACATACAGTAGGTTCTCCGTAGCAACCGGATTTTATTCGGTAAATCTGTAGCATAGAATTGCTTATTTCTTCGGACACCAGTTGAGCAGAGAGCTGGCTTCCTCTTCTCTGCCATGCACCATTACCACCTGAGAGTCCACGGTGATCTCACCGAATGTCAGGCTCTCCAACACGTCATTCGATAAGCCAGCCAACTCCATAATATCACCGGTGTGATGCTTGACTATTGTGGGTGGATGCCGAGTGCTGGCTGCAGTAGATGTGGAAGGAGCGATGGCTGATGACGTTCTCAACACCACTGGACGCTTAGCCGTGGACGACGACGATGGAGATGGAGCCGTTGTTGTCTTTCGTTCTTCTTCCATTGTGTTTGTTTGAGCTGAGGTCGATTTACCAGATAGCACCGTTTTCTCTTCTTCTTTAGCGTGAGTTGTTCCTGCTAACTCCAAGCCGCCCAAAATCACCAAAGTAGCTGCTTCAGTGGTGGCAGCCTCCGACCCTTGCTCCTCTTCCACTGCTGGGCCAGAGGAATCAACTACAACCATTGGAGAAGGAGCTGCAGGCGTGAATCGCTGGCTGCTTCTCTGCTCCCAATGGTGCAAAGTATCTGCCAGTGGAGAAGATGAGTCAACTTCTGCTGCAGCGTCAACTGCAGCAATCGATGGAGCGGCTGGAGGTGCAGCTGCAGTTGTGAATCGTTGGCTGCTGCTTTGTTCCTCCCAGTGCTGCAGCAGTTGTGACACGGGATGTTGCTCGTCCTCCTCGCCACTTCCTTCTCCATCTTCCACCTGCTCCACAACCTCCTCAACAGTCGCTTTACCTGCGACTGTCGTATGCTCCTGCTCATTCTGCGCTGTTGTGGGCTGCTGTATGGTCGTCGCCCTTCTCTGCAGCTCTGCCAGCCAGTCGCTGCGAACCCACTTGTCCATATCCTCCACCCAGACCCAGTGCCAGGTGGTTGTTGGTGGAGGTGGAGCAGCAGTTGTGGTAGGCGGCGCTTCATCAGCTAAAGGTCTTCGTACCCATCTGCCGTCCACGCGTACCCATTGCCATGGAACCGTGGGCCACGTGGTGCTTTCAGTTGTACTACTGCTCGGTGATGATGGTGGCACGGTTGTTGTTGTTTCCTGCTCTATCGAAGAGGCAGTTGTTGAAACAGCTGGGACAATAGCTGGAAAGGTTTCCTGGACGTTTTCTTCTTCGTGCTGCATTTCCTTTCTTGGAGTTGCATCATCGCTTCCGATAGCAGGAGAAACTGCCGCAGCTCCCAGCTGCTTGTCATCACTCTCTGCTCCAACCTCATCAACCCCTGGAGATTGTTCCACAATCTGCTGAGCGAAAAGCTTTAGCTGATTTCTTCGAGTAGCTGGAGCCGACGCTGGATCCACGACGCCAAAGCTGCCTCCACCCTCATGAGCATCTACTTCAACTCCAGGCAGACTGCCAGCCAATTCTTTCTCTAATTCCGTCATGGTCGAAGGTAACCATTCAGGTTGGAACCTGGAGACCTCACTATCTTCGGCTTCTTCTATTGGTGGTCGGTGTGCTGGGGGTAGGATTAATACGGCTGGTGAAGGCACATGCTCTGGTTGGGCTGGACGCGGCAGCGGTTCCTGCCAGATGAGTGGAATGCCTCCGCCACCCTGATGCCAAGTAATCGGGCCGTCAACGGTGGGAGGCGGTGCTGGAGCCAAAATACGCGTTGGCGGCTGTTCCTGCTGCGGCTGCCAAGAGTGAATCGCTGCTGGTTGCTGAATCGCGGTTACGGCAATTTTCGACCGAGCAGGCGGAGGAGGCGCTAGGGTGGCCGCCGGTGCTGGCTCCTGCCAGTCTGGGACTCCATGCCTGAACGCTTCCCACGTCGCTCGCTGTGGGTTTGCAGCTGGAAGCGGAGCAGGAGGAGGAGGAGAATGCAGGGGTGGCCCGGGCACGGAATCATCTGGAATTCTTGGCCCTATCCTTTCCCATGCTGCTGCGACGTGGGGTGGGGGAGGTGGTGGCGGTGGAGGAAGTGGTGGCAGCTGTGGAAGAATGGGTGGTGGAGGGAGTGGAGGAAGATGTGGAAAGGGAGGGAGCGCAGGAACAGGAGGAAGAAAAGAGGGTGGTGGAACGTCAGGCAGATGCGCCAATGGTGGATCAGAGGCAGGCGGAGGCGACGGATCTGGAGGAGGCAGAGACGAAGAAGTAACTGAAGATGGTGCGGAAAGATCAGTTGGAGGATCAACCGCAGCTTCTTCTCGCGGCTCAAAGGGTTGTTGGTTGGCTTCGTTCTCTTCCTGCTCTTCCGGTAGATCCGGCATTTGTGTAAATTCTTTCACGAGAACCGGCGATGGAGGCGACGCAGACGGCACGGTGGTAGACCTGAGAATTTCTCGCCAAAATGTCGACTCCAGCCGCGGGGTCGTGCGTTCCAGGTGGCGGCTGGCGGCGCTGGTTTGTCGCTGCTCCTTCGTTTTCTGCTCGAAAAACTGACGCCGTCGGAAGAGCCGTTCCAGCATGTGTGGCGGCATGTGGGCCAGTCGGATGGGCGGAGCTCCAGCGCCAAGCACTTGTCGTCGTTGACGCCGTCGCTTACCATCCAATGGACCGCACTTTGGAGGCTACAAGAATTCTCACTGTCAATGAACGGCCAGTGTCACTTCGTTGGTTCGAATTTGAACTGAATATGGCTTTGATTCGAATGGCACAAAAAACCTATAATATGTACGCTACGCATGTCGGTATATGGTTACCACGTACCAATAGTCCATCGCATTCTCGGTTGTCTTTTCTGCAGAAGCGCAGGGAGCAGTGGAACTGCATCATGGGTCTATCTGCGTACTTGACGATGCCGCCTTTCGTTGTGGCACGGAGAGAACTGTGGTAAATTGGCGTTGGCATGATCAACTCATCCACTGAGCAGCTGAAGAACAATTTGATCTTTCATCTTGTGGCACATTACGCGATACGTAAGGTTTGTGTGGCGCGTAGACAAATGTTCAACACTGAGCATTCTCACCCATATTCATCAAGGACCAGCAGTTGCTTCCCAAAGAAACCGTCGCTCATATAGCAGCTGTGAACCAGCATCCCAAGGTTGGTACTCATTGTAGCTGAAACAAGGCAACAGTAGATTGCTTCCACGCATTATGTACAACTTTACCACCACTGATTTGATTATTTTCTTACCCACATCACAAGACCACATGTGAGTGGCCGATTGTCCAACATTAGCGTTTTCCAACTGACACGCGTCGCTGTTGGTCTCCAGCAGCTGGTAGGAGCAAGGCAGCTGCATGTCAGGCACAGGATAACTGGCGACGTTCAGGCGGTACACCGTCCTTTCCTCCTGCTGTTGCTTCTGCGCTTCATCGGGAACTCGTTGAAACTCGTCCAGAGAAAAAGACGAGAATTGGCTGCTCGGACCAGGATGCGATTCCAGTTTCAGTCCCACATCGTTATTGCTGTCATCTTGAGCATCGTAATCCCCTTTCTTTGGCGGCGAACTACGGGTGTCCGGGTAAAAGCAGCGAACCGGGAAAATTTTGTCGAATTCCGTGTGATAATCAGGGTGAAATTTGAGCGTGAGTGCCGTTTCGAAGAGCAGGCCTCGTGGATTGAACTTGAAAAGAAACTGAATATCATCACAGCCCGCAAACCAATAACCTACACTTCGGTACAAAGACAAACTGTAGGCCGACGTATGATTTTGCACACACGCCATTACTTTTGCACACCAGTACCATAAATTGCTTCCTCATTCCACATCGATCCAATGCAATATTCAGTCTGACCAGATTCTCCTGATCTGCATCTGCTTTCGCTGTGCATCCCTGGAAGCCGAAGTATCCAGGGATGTACAGATGACCACGGAAGGGCAGCTCAGTTAAAATCTCAATCGACACTTCATCTGGACCGCATGTTATCTCCGCACCATTGGGTCCTGCAATACAGTACAACAAAGCACGCTGGCAACAGTCCCCATTTCAATTGTCGTTTACAAAACCCCCGCCCTGTCCCTGGCAGACCTCTGGCGAATTTGCATTCCTCTCCAATAGCGATGGTCTTGAATGAACGCAGAAACTGGTCAATGGTGGTGTTGGTGAATGCCAGAGACTCGTCCTCAGTCATCTGGACCAGCTCATTCATATTGATGTGGTCACCGATGCCAACTGCCATAATGGTTGCGCCCATATGGCGCAAATTTAGCCCCTGAAATCGGTCTCATAATCCATCTACAACACTCAACCTAAAAAAAAAAACACAAACACTTCGTTTGCAATTATATCAGATCGCCCACTTCATGGAAATAACGCCAGACCATTTCCATCTTCGCTTTCATTTAATCGAACCAATTCATAAAGTAGTAACTTAGCCCTCATTGGTCCGATCAAGGATTGGAAACCAATTTCTTAAACCAACAAACCACACAACACAAAAAAAAGCAAAACCCCAAACAACCAACCACCCCAAAAAAAAAAAAACCCCCAGACGGAACTCACTGCCAGAAGCAGCATCAACTGCGCAGTGCCACCGCCTTTCATTCATCGAAAGTGCCATTTTGTGGCAGACAGTAACGCGGCGGCACGATTCTGGTAATTTAACCAATACTTATATGCTCAGGTGGCAAGAACAATGGGAAGACAATGATTTTTTCCTGCTCTTTCGCGTGTGCCGCGACATTGAACAAGGTCGTTACTTTGGGTTTGGGGTTGGTTGGGTTGCCTTTATCGCTTCAGATCGGTTCGCTCGTTGCCTGAATACGCACTTCTCCGTCTGTCTTTGACCCAGATATAACGTGACAAATAACAAAATTGCCACTTGGAACTGACCCTGCGTCGTATAAATGTGCAAAAACCTCATGCTGTACAGTGCAGTATGTATGTATTATGTACATTCACGCCATTTGGCCCTTTAGGACTGGGCGAGTAGGAGAAGTCAGTGCTGTGGCGCAAGTGGCACATCATTTTTCTCTCACCTTTCCTTCGCGCGAGCGCCGCTGCAGTTTTCCCTCCCCCCATACACAGGGGGACAAAAAGGGGGGGGACAAGACCGGGGAGACACGGGGCCTCCTTCCTATTTCATAAAGGGAGGAGGGTTCTTTATTTCCGTCCCTTTCTTACCTTGATCAGCCAGCAGGCGTCCTTCGATTTTTTATCACGGAGCAGCACTCTGCACTTGGGAAGATCAATTCATTCCGTATTTCGTATCATGTATCATGGACGCAGCCACATAACTTTTTGAGGCAAACATGTGACAAAGTAATTTATAAAGTGATGACCCCGTGTAAGTCGCGACATTTCAAACTGATCCTTGGCCCGATTATTTCCGACAGCAGTGAAAGAAGAAAAAGCAACAAAACGCTAAATAAATGCACTTACGAAACAGGAGGTGGCCCTGCTGGTCAGTGGTCACTTGCAAGATGTGCCTATGCTCACGCCAAGCGAGCTAACACCTTCCGGTCATGAACTTCGCAAACTCCAAGGACAGCTGCACCCCCGTGCCCCTGGAGATCGGAGTCAGTCAATCCACTCAACGTCCTCGTGCAACTGCTCCAGGGATACCCGACAGGCGGTCCTCAATCTCAGAGCCTACAGGTACCGTATTATTATTATGTATGTATGTATGTATTATTTGTATGTATGTATTATGTATTATGTATTATGTATGTATGTATGTATGTATGTATGTTTATGTATTATGTATGTATGTAGGGGTCACTTTGGTAGACCATGTCGTTGGTATAACTGAACCAAAGGGTTAAAATTTCAATACCCAGAATATGCTAACCTTTGTGAAATTCCAACTCCAATCTATAAGATATTGGTACCTAGTTTTACCACGAAAACAAGTTTCAATCTGTTTTCATTTTCAGCAAGCTGTTTTGATACTCTAAGGTTCCCTTGAACAGAAAATTAATATTCATGGTGTTTTCAGGGTGGTAGCGTTATGATGATCAAGTCACACCAAACTCATTCAATAATTTATGATTTCGTGGTCGAAACTTGAGGTACCAATATCTAATGTTCAATTGGAATTTTGGAACGAATTTCAACAAGGTTGGGCATATCTGGGTATCTGCAAGAAAAATTCAGCTTTTAACCCTGGGTCCCGAGTTATAGCCAAGACGTCTACCCAAATGAACACCCTTATGTATGTATGTATGTATGTATGTATGTATGTATGTATGTATGTATGTATGTATGTATGTAGTATGTATGTATGTATGTATGTATGTATGTATGTATGTATGTATGTATGTATAACAACACACTGAAGCTACAAAAAACAGAATCAGATGCAGATGCCTCCCATGGGAGTCTAGTAGAACTGTAGGGTCTTCCATGTGAAAAACTTTGTCCTTTTTCAAATGTAGATGGATGGTACATAGATCAAACCATTTTCATAGACAATAACTAGAACAGTTCCATAGATTTGAACAATACTTACTACATTACCAGTCAATAGGAAGGACAAACAATCATGATACAAGCAAGACATACAAAATGATGCCCTTAGGCAGATCATGAACGACTATTAGCAAATAACATTGTACACCATGCAACTCCAGACACGCACGTTAGGCAACAGCCCGCGCCCCCACACTATATAATCTACCCAGCCGCATCAGATCCCTGTCGCGCGTTTGCCTCTCGACTTCTGTTTTCCTTCACAGTGCAATACAGAGGCTCTAATAAACCACACTTTTCTTACATGAACTCGGAACACACGTTAGATTTTAACGCGGTTTTTGTTTTATTTTGTAGCCAAGGCTTCAACTTAGATGTGTAAAAATTTCAGCTATTTGGTCCGTATTTCGGAAATTGCGACGGTTTGAAGCTCGAAGCTCAAAATTGACGTTTTTCTTGTATGGATAAATGGACATTTTTATTTGGATATCGTTTTTATCAAAAAAAATATATAATCTCTTAGGGAGAGAGGATACAAACAAAAAAAATCAATAGCGCCCCAATGGTAACCATGAAAACAAAGTGTTCAGAGTTACATCACGAAAGGTGGATGGTTTATTATGAGACACCCTTAATTCTACTACTTTTATTATCAAATATATTTGTAAGAACAAGAATTTGTACGTCTTATCAAACTTTCTTTGTCCCCGGCCTATTAATAATCAATTTATTAATGAAAGCGTAAGTAACTAAGAAGAACTTACTGTTAATATATACCCACTAATACCCAGCTAATATCTCTTTTACATGTATGTAGTGTTCGGTTCCACCCTCCCCCCCCCTTCTCCTTTCCCCTACCACCGCCTTCTGCTTTTACCTTATCTACCCCCTACGTCCTTTTTTTTAATTCGCGTGTGATTTTGCTTTTGTCCACGTTCCTACATGGTCAACAGGGACGATTCCCCCCAGCCCCTCAGCGCCCCCCTTCCCCGTCGTTAGCTTTAATGTCTTGCTTTCAGATCCTCTCGTTTCTTCATGAGTAGTTACCTCTATCATATTTTCTTTCTCTTTCTTTTAACTTTTTTTTCTAGGATGTTACACCTTTGTTTGCGGTTTCTGAGGGAATTTTCTTCGTCGCTTGCGCTTTTTTAGGCCTTTCTGTTTATTTTTTTTTTAGTCCCATCATTATATGTGTATCATTGTTATTTATTCAATTTATCTTTAGTTTTTAAGACATCTTCCCTTCGAGTGTATTTATCGTCTTTCAGGTCTTCTAGTATGTGGGAAGTGGAAAAGGGCAGAGAGTTTCTGCAGATTCATGCCGAGTGCTCCAATCGGATCATACCATTCATAGCCTATATTATCTTACCTTCATACTGATTTTCTTCCTTTTACTCTCCATTTTATTTGATTTGTTTTCATGTAGTATTCGCTAGAAGAGAGTTTTTTTTTTTTCGCGCCCTAGACACTAAGACCTTTTTTTTTTTGTTTGTTTTTTTTTTTTTTTTTTTTTTTTTTTTGGGGGTTTTTTTTTTTTTACAAAACCCCCCCAACCAACAAAACAAAACCGGCATTAACAAAATTTTTTATTATAATAAATAGTTTTAGTGATATTTGCGCATCGGGCGTACAGGGTCGTAGGGTGTCGTGGTTTGCGTGGTTTAGCGTCTGCCGAAAGGTGACACGATTTCAGTGCTGAAGGAATTTGGCGAGATCTCGACACACAGAGCAGCTGGAGACAAACGGTTTTTTTATTGGAGAGGCGAGCTAAAGTTATCCGTGGAAGTTTTGACCGCTTTGCTCTACGTCGCGTAGTTCTCGAGATAAATAATACATGGGTCCTAGAATTATAATTTGTACTATAATTCTTGCTTTTGTGCAACCGACATGGTCCCTTCTACATCAGGGCGACTAGCGATAAATCAAGAATACATAACTGAGCGGAAAATTGCGTCAATCGGACACATCGTTCATCTACGAATGTACTTACATCACACATTCCCCGGAGAAAGCCTTTGTGCCGCGCTATCGTTGAATCCACTACGCCTTGTTTCGCCTGCTCCTTTTCCATCGCCTCCGCCACTTCGCGCTCAGACTCTGCTTCTCCTCAAGCCGCACATTTCTTCACCTCCTCCACCTCTCTTCACACATCGACCGCCTCCTTCCTTTCGCTTCATCCAACTTCGCTTTATCAGCTTTTTCCCGCTTCCGCATCTTAGCCAACACTAAAACCCACACGTCGAACATACTGCTCATTTCTTTGTTAGCCTCAGTACAGTCTAGCAAACGCACTGTACGCACCTATTTTACGGTCCGGGGACCATTCTCCGTACGTATCAAGGATTCCGCATCATTTTCGAGGCCGCCATTCTACTGAGAATCTCCTGCAAAAACAGTATTTCGGTTGATAGGCCTATATTGCCCCTGACATGCCAGCCACTTTTTCCGCACAATCTTACCATAAAAAGGTGCGTACGGTGCGTTTTGCTAGACTGTACTAATGGAGAGAACAGACCTGAACCGCTGCCCGTGTTGCGCGGAATATCACTACAACGTATGTACAGGGTGTCTCATAATAAACCGAACACTTTCCCGTGCATGTAACTCTGGAACCACACGTTAGATTTTCATTCGGTTTTCTGTATTTAGTAGCCAAGGCTTCAACTTAGATGTGTACAAAATTTTAGCTTTGTGGGCCCAGTGGAAGGTGCTCAAACACCTTCTTTCTCCGGCGGTCAAAAACGAGGGTTTTTCGCACAGGTAGTGCCGATTTAGGGATCTGTTGTGCATGGGTCCAAGATAAAATTAGTCTCGTAATGAAAAAAGAGGTCCCAAAATGCTAGGAAATGTGTATCTTATGCATTATCCCCAGTGCCACCATAGCAAACGGATGGAATAAATATCTTGAAAAATTAAGACCAACATTTTTCTCCATACTGAAGAAAAACGTCGATTTTGAGTTTCGAAATTCAAACCGTCGCAACTTCCGAAGTATCTGGAGAAAATAGTTGAAATTTTGTACACATCTAAGTTGAAGCCTTGGCTACTAAATACAAAAAACCGCATGAAAATCCAACCTTTGATTCCAGAGTTACACGCACGGAAAAGTGTTCGGTTTATTATGAGACACTCTGTATATTCCTCCTTCTCGTTACAGCGCGTGCGCTCGCAGCCCACACCCCCGTATTTACCGGTGCATAGCCCCACAATTGAGAGGTCCTATGTGGGCTATGCATAGGGGCTATGCATGGGGGGCAAGCATGGGACATGCTTAATGTTTTGCCAATCTTGGGTCATGCAAAGGGGGTATGCACCGGTAAATACAGCATGTGGATTGGTTGCGTTGTCTCGCTGGGCTGCACGCGAGCTTATCTCAGTTTTTTCAGTCCGCCTTTCTGGTCGGTAGCAGGGGTGTCCGTGAACTGACGACGCGTGCCCGCCTACCAACCTGAAAAACCAGGTTATTTTAGGGAGATCGCGACCACCCTGCGAGACAACACAACCAATGAAGAGAACAATAGAAATGGTGGACGGTCGACATATTGCAACTTTCCATCGTTATCTATAGTCTGCCAACTTGGGTTTGCTAATGGAACTCAAGGAGCTTTGAGCATAATGTACATGTACCATGCCATCTGTCATTCTATTCTCCTTTCTGTACAAACGGAGAAAAATAAAAATACAATCGTCGACCGTCTACCATTTCTGTATGAATCGGGCATTACATCGAAGATGGTGCTGCTTGAGGCTGTCGAAATTCTGCTCCAGTGCTCTGACTGGTACATCGTCACTACTTTCAGTGACCGTCAAAACGCTTCCTTCTCTGACGCCCAGTTCCTCCAATCTGACATCCTCACCACGCAACAACTGTCCTGAAACATACGTCGCATGATGCAACAGGTGTCGTTGAAATAAGGGCCGACGTAGAAAGTGCCAAAAGAGATTATACTTGAGCGATTGATGAGCAAGTGGTGCGTTACGGTAAAGCTGGAGGCAGCGACGTCGAGAACAGACAAAAGAAAGGCGTTACCGTAACGCAACACCTGCTCATCAATCGCTCAAGTAGAATCTTTATTGGCACTTTCCTATTCAAGCCTTCGCTGGCACAGTACGTGTCTGTCTCGTCTGTTCTCCAATAAAACCGGCTTTTTCCGCCGCCATCTCTTCTCTTGTACCATCCTTGAAAACAGACGAGCCATTCTTTGTACCAAACCAACATCCCATCCTAGTCCACCATATTGATGCGATGCGCTTACCGAAACAAAAGTACGTGGTGACCCCAGTCTTATTACACAGCTTGGAAATAAATAGCTGTGGCATACCTGAGGCCCCCCCTCTCTCCCTTCCACCCGTACATAACACAGACATTTATTGATTTTTCAGGTCTAGGTAAAGTTGCTACATACGTACTGTATGCGTCATAGGACGAAATTTGGAAAAGTTTAGTTTTCTCCAGCAGTAAGCCACGTAGAAAGAAACGGTTTTTTGCATGATAATTCTAAGACATTTGCGCACATTTTCAGCAATAGCTTATAAGTAATTTCTTTTAATATTCAATATGTTTCAGGCTGATAATGTCACATTTTTTCACACTGGACAAATAGGTGGCTATAATGCAACGATTATGCATCAAAACATGCCAAATCAAGTCAAACTCAAATCATCCATATACACCAACTTTCTTCGATCTTTTCAGTGGTGGGGTCCGCGTTAACACATTCCCAAGTGGTATGGCCAAAAATGGCCATTTTTCAGCTTTTGGGCAAAAGTAGGGTATTTTTCCAGCCTCATCTTTATGTGGTTTTATGTGTAGTTAGTTGCCTTAGTTTTATGTGTAGCTTTCAAAAATGCACTTAGTTTTAAAATTCTTTTACTATAATGCCTAAGCAGCCTCATTTTATGACATTTTTGTGATTAGTCGAGTAAAAACATTGGGTATATTAGCTTCAAAAGTGGAATAGTTTAAAAATATAGGTCATTTTTGAAATCTTTGCATAAAACTAGGGTAAGGTGACCTAATATTCTCTGTTTGACTGCACTAGGGTAGCATACTTATGTAAAAACAGAGTTTTTCATCAATTTCTCAGGTTGCCAGTGTGGTGAAGAAAGAGTTAACACCACCACTGGGGCCTATGGACCCTTGGTGGTGGAATTTAAAAGGATATCATTTGGCTGGCTCTGTGTATATTGCACTGAGGCTGGAAAAATAACCTACTTTTGCCCAAAAGCTGAAAAATGGCCATTTTTGGCCATACCACTTGGGAATGTGTTAACGCGGACCCCACCACTGAAAAGATCGAAGAAAGTTGGGGTTTATGGATGATTTGAGTTTGACTTGATTTGGCATGTTTTGATGCATAATCGTTGCATTATAGCCACCTATTTGTCCAGTGTGAAAAAATGTGACATTATCAGCCTGAAACATATTGAATATTATAAGAAATTACTTATAAGCTATTGCTGAAAATATGCGCAAATGTCTTATGGCGCGTTCACCAGACGTCCGTACGGACGTACGTCTGACGTATCTATATACATGAACCATGTACTCCTAGATACGTCGGAAGATCTCTAGGAGTACATTGTTCCTGTATATAGATACGTCGGACATACGTCCATACGGACGTCTGGTGAACGCGCCATTAGAATTATCATGCAAAAAACCGTTTCTTTCTACGTGGCTTACTGCTGGAGAAAACTAAACTTTTCCAAATTTCGTCCTATGACGCATACAGTATGTATGTAGCAACTTTACCTAGACCTGAAAAATCAATAAATGTCTGTGTTATGTACGGGTGGAAGGGAGCAGGCAGCGCGCGCTCTAGGGGTACGTGGCTGTGGATGCGGTGACACGTACTCCTAGAGCGCGCGCTTCGCGCGCCCGTCGCCCGCTCCGTTCCACCCGTACATAACGCAGAATTTCAGATGGAGGTAAATTACTACTACTGTCATGTACCCCTAGAGCTCGCGACTTTATAGGGGTACGTGACAATACTAGCAATTTACCTCCACCTGAAAAATCGATAAATGTCTGCGTTATGTACGGGTGGAACTGAGCGGGCGACGGGCGCGCGAAGCGAAGCGGATCGCGCGCTCTGTGGCGGTGAAGGTCGAGTAGAGCATATGTACACAGTGACGAACTACGGTCGCATGCATGGACATGAACATACGCAACCGAATGGACATGGGTTAATGGGCATGTAAAATGCAATGGGAATGAAATTTCAAATGCAGTATGGACATAGCAGGTATGAACGTATGAATGCACGTAGCATGGTAGGCCTCTATGGAATGCACGTATGGATTCCGTATGTGCGACAGCACTCGGTCACTGAGATTCGTGCAGAAACTCTGCCTGCACCTATTTCTTTTCCACTTTCCCCACATACTACGAATGTATTCCTGTTCGTAATGATTGAAGTTACGTTGCCTGTGACTTATTATATAAATACATGCTCGAAGGCTCGCGAAGTGTATTGATTCTTCAAAAATCTTGAAAGATATTAAATGTCTCTGCAATGAAATACAGTCCTACACTTTTTGCATTTTTTTGATATATTTCACATCACCTAAGAGCCGACCTGTATTTTGTTTATGCGCGGCGGCTGGGTGGCGGGTGTACTAAAAGGCCGACGAAGGCTGACGACGTTAACTATTCTGAACAAAAAATGCAAACAGTGCACAACATTTTTCTACAACTGCCATCAGCATTTTAGTTGGAGTGTTTGCCATTCCAAGTGCAGGTCACTGCACTGAAAAAATGTAATACGAAGGGGTCACCTCGCGACCACGCACTTTCGCTAAGCGCAACTCGTCAATAGTAGTTCCGACTTGCGAAAGGATTCGCTAAGCGGGTGACGGAATGCCATGGCCATGACCCGTCCGCTCTGACTCCTCCCAGCCCAACACCCGCATGTCCAACCATAACAAAGGTGATAAACTATCCCATCCCTAGAAATGGAAACTTTTTTAGAAAATGTGCGTACCGGTCTCTGTAAAGAGATCCACTTTGGTATTCATCTCCAACCGAAAGACGTGTCGCGCTAGTTCAATCAAGTCGGACAAGGTGGCGTTCTCCGCTACTCGTTCCAAAGAAGTATCGATGGTGTTCTTCAGTATGACGTCCATGCTGCAGTATGGAATGAAAGGAGCATAATTTAGGTAGGATATTGTAGCACAAGAGATGATCAGCCAAAGCATAGCTAAGGAAAGGCAGTTATAACACCTTCGTAATCCCAGGCGTCCACCTGTCCGTAGCCACCCGGCAAACCCCGTCCATAGACGGGGCAAACCCCGTCCGTAGACGGGTGGAAAAGCAAAACCGCGTCTACGGACGGGGTTTTCAATGGGTCAGTCAGACTTTACCATGAAAGCTACCGGCCAGCAAATTCCATTTCGAAGCTTCATACGGACGGGGTTTGCCCCGTCTACGGAAGGGGTTTGCCGGGTGGCTATGGACAGGCGGACGCCTGGGATTACGAAGGGGGTTGTTAAAGCTAGCTTATGCGAAGGTTGCACCATGGGTCTCCCCTGTCGCCGTGGCTGAGTGGTATATTCGCTAGAGCCCCCTGGTTTCGATTCCCATGGTGCCTAGCTAGCGGGTTCGATTCCCAATTCCCATCCTGTTTCATGGTACCAAACCAAAAGCTAAAATACGTACACGGGACCGCCGAGGCTTCGTGGCAGAATCGCACGGAAGGGCCACCCGGGGTTCGATTCTACCCATCCCCATTACAAACAATCATGCAAAGCAAAGCCTGACTTACGCAGATTCTGGGGTAGCTGAGTTGGCTGAGTGGGAACGAAGGTATTGACGCCGCAGCACCACTCCACGAGCTGGGGGAAGAGACACTGGCCGGAGATGACGTCGAAGGCGTAGCCCTCCTGGCAGACGTGCTCGATCGTCTGGAAGGTCTCTTGCACTCGAACCAGCGTTTGCTGCAGGGAGAGCGCGGGTCCTCGTAGGCGACGGAGAAGCTGTTGGAGCAGTCAAAGACGACTGAAACAGCAACACGCGCGTTGATATGTAGGTAGGTAGGTAGGGTAGTGTGGGGTAAACCCAAAGCAAAGCCTGACTTACGCGGGTTCTGGGGCGGCTGGGTTGGCTGAGTGGGAACGAAGGTATTGAAGCCGCCGCACCACTTCACGAACTTGGGAAAAAGGCACTGGCCGGAGATGACGTCGAAGGCGTAGCCCTCCTGGCAGAAGTGATCGATCGTCTGGAAGGCCTTGAACTCGAACCAGTGCTGGCTGCAGGGAGAGCGCGGATCCTTGTAGCGACGTTCCAGCTTGTTGGAGCAGTCGATGACGGCTGAAACAGCAACACGGTAGTAGGTAGGGTAGTGTAGTAGGTAGGGTAGGGTAGTATAGGTAGGTAGGGTAGTGTGGGGTAAACCCGAACACCTAAGCTTTTTTGAAGCTTCAGCTTCAGCAAATGATAAACATGGTAAAGCCCATTCAAGCTCATACTAGGCATATTAGCTTGGGGTATGTAGGAGTGGGTATAGCTAGCTTATCACCAGCTTACACAGGTAAGTTCAGCTACTCTTCAGTTACTGTACATGGGGCTGTTCACTATACACCACATACACCATATACAGACAAAAATTTTTTGCCAATTTGGAATATTAATAAGGCCGGGGACATACACTCAAAAATACGGTATACGAATAGTTTATTATTTGATAAGAACGTACCAAATCTTGATTTTCTTGCTTTTTTTCTTTCACCAAAAACTTGCTCGATTATTCTTTGTCGATGCAATATGCAAACAAAGGTCAGCTATGGAATGATTGTACAGGGTGTCTCATAATAAACCATCCACCTTTTCGTGCATGTAACTCTGGAACCACACCTTTGATTTTCATGCGGTTACCCAATAATTGGGGCGCTTATCTGCCAGGGATGGTTTCTTTTGTTTGCACTACGTCCTCCATTCTTCCCCTAAGAAAGAATTATATATTTTTTTTGATAAAAACGATATCCCAAATGCTAGAAAATGTCCATTTATCCATACAAAAGAAAAACGTCAATTTTGAGCTTCGAGCTTCAAACCGTCGCAATTTCCGAAATATGCGGACCAAATAGCTGAAATTTTGTACACATCTAAGTTGAAGCCTTGGCTACAAAATAAAACAAAAACCGCGTTAAAATCTAACGTGTGGTTCCAGAGTTACATGTACAGAAAAGTGTTCGGTTTATTATGAGACACTCTGTATGTGCGTCAACTGTCGCAAGGAAAACAGAAGTCGCAGAGGCAAACGCGCGACAGCCGGCATCACTGATGCCCTGGCTGTGCGGTACAAATTTGCATTATATAGTGTCGGGGGCGTCGGGCTGTTGTGCCTAACGTGCGTGTAACTAGGAGTTGCATGGTGTAACCAATGTTATACTGTGCTAATAGTCGTTCATCAGATCTGTCCTCAAGGTGCATCCACATTTTGTATGTCTTGCCTTGTATCATGCGCATTTGTAGTTGTCCTTCCTATTGACTGGTACAACTGGGTAGCATGCTATAGCTATTGTTCACAGAATCAGTTTTCTTCCTCAAAAACATCGGAAGTTCTCGCGCTCATTCCTCAGTTGATCAGTGCTCTATCGGCGAACCGTACTCAAGTTTGAAAGTGAACGTGGTTTGATCTGCTATGTACCATCCATCTAGCCCATTTTGAAACAATGGACAACAGTTTTTCACATGGAAAGACCCTACAGTTCTACATAGTACTTCCCATGCGCGAAGGCATCTGCATCTGCATTACTGTCCATTTTTTGCTAGCTTCAGTGTGTTGTTATACATACATACATACATACATACATACATACATACATACATACATACATACATACATACATACATACATACATACATACATACATACATACATACATACATACATACATACAGGGTGTTCACTTTGGGTAGACCATGTCGTTTGGGGCTATAACTCGGGAACCACAAGGGTTAAAACGCTGAAATTTTTCTTGCAGATACCCAAGAATATGCCCAACCTTGTGTGAAAATTTCGTTCCAAAATTCCAATCTGAACATTAGATATTGGTACCTCAAGTTTCGACCACGAAAATCATAAATTATTGAATCGCAAGTTTGGTGTTCAGAGAATTCTTGTGACATTTTCATCATAACGCTAGCCAACCCCTGAAAACACCATGAATATTAATTTTCTGTTCAAGGGAACCTTCAGAGTATCAAAACACAGCTTGCCCTGAAGAAAAATTCGAAATAACGAGTTGGGATAAGTCAGATAGGGCGAACACCAGGCTGCGATTCAAAAACTTGTGATTTTCGTGGTTAAAACTTGAGGTACCAATATCTTACTTTCAGATTGGAGTTTTGGGACGAAATTTTCACACAAGGTTAGGCATATTCTTGGGTATCTGCAAGAAAAATTTCAGCTTTTTAACCCTTGTGGTTCCCGAGTTATAACCCCAAACGACATGGTCTACCCAAAGTGAACACCCTGTACATACATACATACATACATACATACATACATACATACATACATACATACATACATACATACATACATACATACATACATACATACATACATACATACATACATACATACATACATACATAGGTACCTGTAGGCTCTGAGATTGAGGACCGCCTGTCGGGTATCCCTGGAGCAGTTGCACGAGGACGTTGAGTGGATTGGCTCCGATCTCCAGGGGCACGGGGGTGCAGCTGTCCTTGGAGTTGGCGAAGTCCATGACCGGAAGGTTCTTGTGTAGCTCGCTTGGCGTGAGCGTAGGCTAGGCACATCTTGCAAGTGACCCGCAGGTCCACCTCCGTGCTCCCTGTTTCGTAAGTGCATTTAGCGTTTTGTTGGCTTTTTCTTCTTACACTGCTGTCGGAAATAATCGGGCCAAGGATCAATTTGAAATGTCGCGACTTACACGGGGTCATCACTTTATAAATTACTTTGTCACATGTTTGCCTCAAAAAGTTATGTGACTACGTCCATGATACATGATACGAAATACGGAATGATATTGACTCGTCCGAAGTGCAGATCAGTACTGCGCGATAAATGGAGAACTGCTGATCCAAGTAGGGAGAACGCGAATGAAAAACCAAACTCTCTTCCCTGTAATAAGAGGAAGGAGTCAGTCCATGATCATTCCGGAGTCATGTCCCACCGATTTGATTCCGTCAGTTTACGGACGGAGAAAAAACTGCAGCGGCGCTCGCGCGAAGGAAAGGTGAGAGAAAAATGATGTGCCACTTGCGCCACAGCACTGACTTCTCCTACTGGCCCAGTCCTAAAGGCCAGATGGCGTGAATGTACATACATACAATGCATACATGTACATACTGCACTGTACAGCATATTATGTAGGTTTTTGGCTCATTTTCTATACGACGCAGGGTCAGTTTCCAAGTGGCAATTTTGTTATTTGTCACGTTATATCTGGGTCGAAAGACGGACGGAGAAGTGCGTATTCAGCCAACCAGCGAACCGATCTGAGCGATAGAAGGCAACCCAACCAACCCCAAACCCAAAGTAACGACCTTGTTCAATGTCGCGGCACACGCGAAGAGCAGACAAATTCATTGTCTTCCCATTGTTCTTGCCACCTGAGCATATCATCATTGGTCCAATTACCAGAATCGTGCCGCCGCGTTACTTTCTGCGCCAAAATGGCACTTTCGAGTGCCAATGGAGAAGGCGGTGGCACTGCGCAGTTGATGCTGCTTCTGGCAGTGACTTCTGCCCTCCTAGCATCCACTGCTCTTGCACAACCGGTCTACAACAATGATCTCGCCAAAAGTATGATTGGAACTGTCACCATGCGTGGTATGTCCTATACGTACATTCAGAACGTGGTGATATGCATGACGATGGCCGCGTGTTTTTTTTAGTTTGTCGTCCCTTGGACAGGAATCTGGACTTACTCTTCGTTCTGGATGGTTCCGGTTCCACCGGGGGTCGCACGTTTCAGACGCAACTGGACATGGTCAATCGGGTCATCGATTTGGTGGATGTGGCGCCTAATAAAACAAGGGTCGCCGTCATTCAATACTCTGGCTACACTCGCATGGAATTCGACTTCAATGACTTTCAGGTACATACGTACGTAACGTACCATATGTAACGTACATGGCCCGTTATAATAGTGTAATAATGCACGTTCACATTTTTAGACCAAGGAAGAACTGCGGTGGGCTCTCTCCAATATTCGGCACATATCCGGCACCACCAAGACTGGCAAGGCGCTAGAAAGAGCCTTGACTACTTTTATCGGACATCATGGTGCTCGATCTGACCATCCGAACATAGCGCAAGTATGGAAGAGGGCATGAGGCGCTCTACTGGCGCCTTATGTTTCCATGCACACCGTGCGGCATTGCCTCATATATGACCGTTGCATTAACGTCAGCAAGAGGACAGTCGAATCTATGTGTTTTGTTCCTCCAGGTTGCAGTAGTTGTGAGCGATGGCCATTCACATGACGATCCTATTCCAGCGGCGCTAAACTTGCGGCATATGGGCGCCACCATCATGGCAGTTGGCATCGGCGACCACATCAATATGAATGAGCTGGTCCAGATGACTGAGGACGAGTCTCTGGCATTCACCAACACCACCATTGACCAGTTTCTGCGTTCCTTCAAGACCATCGCTATTGGAGAGGAATGCAAATTTGCCAGAGGTCTAGCAGGGGTAGGGCGGGGGTTTTTAATAAACGACCATTGAAATGGAGACTGTTGCCAGCGTGCTTTGTTTTACTGAATTGCAGGACCCAATGGTGCGGAGATAACATGCGGTCCAGATGAAGTGTCGGTTGAGATTCTAACTGAGCTGCCCTTCCGTGGACATCTGTACATCCCTGGATACTTTGGTTTCCAGGGATGCACAGCGAAAGCAGATGCAGATCAGGAGAATCTGGTCAGACTGAATATTGCATTGGATCGATGTGGAATGAGGAAGCAATTTATGGTATGCAAATCATACGTCGGCCTACACGTTGTCTTTGTACCGAAGTAACCTACAAACTTCGGTGAGGATTTTTCGTTTCTTTTCAAATGAAATGATTTCCGTTTCTTTTCAAGTTCAATCCACGAGGTCTGCTCTTCGAAACGGCACTCACGCTCAAATTTCACCCAGATTATCACACGGAATTCGACAAAATTTTCCCGGTTCGCTGCTTTTATCCGGACACCCGTAGTTCGCTGCCAAAGAAAGGGGATTACGACGCTCAAGATGACAGCGATAACGATGTGGGACTGAAACTGGAATCGCATCCTGGTCCGAGCAGCCAATTCTCGTCCTTTTCTCTGGACGAGTTTCAACGAGTTCCCGATGAAGCGCGGAAGCAACAGCAGCAGGAAAGGACGGTGTACCGCCTGAACGTCGCCAGTTATCCTGTGCCTGACATGCAGCTGCCTTGCTCCTACCAGCTGCTGGAGACCAACAGCGACGCGTGTCAGTTGGAAAACGCTAATGTTGGACAATCGGCCACTCACATGTGGTCTTGTGATGTGGGTAAGAAAATAATCGAAGCGGTGGTGGTAAAGTTACATAATGCGATGAAAGAACCGACTGTTGCCTTGTTTCAGCTACAATGGGTACCAACCTTGGGATGCTGGTTCACAGCTGCTATATGAGCGACGGTTTCTTTGGGAAGCAACTGCTGGTCCTTGATGAATATGGGTGAGAATGTTCAATGTAGTGCTGTACATTTATCTACGCCACACAAACGTTATGGATCACGTGTAATGTGCCACAAGATGAAATCAGTAATTGTTCTTCAGCTGCTCAATGGATGAGTTGATCATGCCTACGCCAATTTACCACAGTTCTCTCCGCGCCACAACGAAAGGCGGCATCGTGAAGTACGCAGATAGACCCATGATGCAGTTCCACTGCTCCCTGCGCTTCTGCAGAAAAGACAACCGAGAATGCGATGGACTATTGGTACGTGGTAACCATGTACCGACATATACGTATTATAGGTTTTTTGTGCCATTCGAATCAAAGCCATATTCAATTCAAATTCGAACCAATGGAGTGACACTGACCGTTCATTGGCAGTGAGAATTCTTGCAGCCTCCAAAGTGCGGTCCATTGGATGGTAAGCGGCGGCGTCAACGACGACAAGTGCTTGGCGCTGGAGCTCCGCCCATCCGACTGGCCCATATGCCTCCACACATGCTGGAACGGCTCTTCCGACGGCGCCAGTTTTTCGAGCAGAAAGCGAAGGAGGAGCGACAAACCAGCGCCGCCAGCCGCCACCTGGAACGCACGACCCCGCGGCTGGAGTCAACATTTTGGCGAGAAGTTCTCAGGTCTACCACCGTGCCGTCTGCCTCGCCTCCATCGCCGGTTCTCGTGAAAGAATTTACACAAATGCCGGATCTACCGGAAGAGCAGAAAGAGAACGAAGCCAACCAACAACCCTTTGAGCCGCGAGAAGAAGCTGAGGTTGATCCTCCAACTGATCTTTCCGCACCATCTTCAGTTACTTCTTCGTCTCTGCCTCCTCCAGATCCGTCGCCTCCGCCTGCCTCTGATCCACCATTGGCGCATCTGCCTGACGTTCCACCACCCTCTTTTCTTCCTCCTGTTCCTGCGCTCCCTCCCTTTCCACATCTTCCTCCACTCCCTCCACCACCCATTCTTCCACAGCTGCCACCACTTCCTCCACCGCCACCACCTCCCCCACCCCACGTCGCAGCAGCATGGGAAAGGATAGGGCCAAGAATTCCAGATGATTCCGTGCCCGGGCCACCCCTGCATTCTCCTCCTCCTCCTGCTCCGCTTCCAGCTGCAAACCCACAGCGAGCGACGTGGGAAGCGTTCAGGCATGGAGTCCCAGACTGGCAGGAGCCAGCACCGGCGGCCACCCTAGCGCCTCCTCCGCCTGCTCGGTCGAAAATTGCCGTAACCGCGATTCAGCAACCAGCAGCGATTCACTCTTGGCAGCCGCAGCAGGAACAGCCGCCAACGCGTATTTTGGCTCCAGCACCCCCTCCCACCGTTGACGGCCCGATTACTTGGCATCAGGGTGGCGGAGGCATTCCACTCATCTGGCAGGAACCGCTGCCGCGTCCAGCCCAACCAGAGCATGTGCCTTCACCAGCCGTATTAATCCTACCCCCAGCACACCGACCACCAATAGAAGAAGCCGAAGATAGTGAGGTCTCCAGGTTCCAACCTGAATGGTTACCTTCGACAATGACGGAATTAGAGAAAGAATTGGCTGGCAGTCTGCCTGGAGTTGAAGTAGATGCTCATGAGGGTGGAGGCAGCTTTGGCGTCGTGGATCCAGCGTCGGCTCCAGCTACTCGAAGAAATCAGCTAAAGCTTTTCGCTCAGCAGATTGTGGAACAATCTCCAGGGGTTGATGAGGTTGGAGCAGAGAGTGATGACAAGCAGCTGGGAGCTGCGGCAGTTTCTCCTGCTATCGGAAGCGATGATGCAACTCCAAGAAAGGAAATGCAGCACGAAGAAGAAAACGTCCAGGAAACCTTTCCAGCTATTGTCCCAGCTGTTTCAACAACTGCCTCTTCGATAGAGCAGGAAACAACAACAACCGTGCCACCATCATCACCGAGCAGTAGTACAACTGAAAGCACCACGTGGCCCACGGTTCCATGGCAATGGGTACGCGTGGACGGCAGATGGGTACGAAGACCTTTAGCTGATGAAGCGCCGCCTACCACAACTGCTGCTCCACCTCCACCAACAACCACCTGGCACTGGGTCTGGGTGGAGGATATGGACAAGTGGGTTCGCAGCGACTGGCTGGCAGAGCTGCAGAGAAGGGCGACGACCATACAGCAGCCCACAACAGCGCAGAATGAGCAGGAGCATACGACAGTCGCAGGTAAAGCGACTGTTGAGGAGGTTGTGGAGCAGGTGGAAGATGGAGAAGGAAGTGGCGAGGAGGACGAGCAACATCCAGTGTCACAACTGCTGCAGCACTGGGAGGAACAAAGCAGCAGCCAACGATTCACAACTGCAGCGGCACCTCCAGCTGCTCCATCGATTGCTGCAGTTGACGCTGCAGCAGAGGTTGACTCATCTTCTCCACTGGCAGATACTTTGCACCATTGGGAGCAGAGAAGCAGCCAGCGATTCACGTCTGCAGCTCCTTCTCCAATGGTTGTAGTTGATTCCTCTGGCCCAGCAGTGGAAGAGGAGCAAGGGTCGGAGGCTGCCACCACTGAAGCAGCTACTTTGGTGATTTTGGGCGGCTTGGAGTTAGCAGGAACAACTCACGCTAAAGAAGAAGAGAAAACGGTGCTATCTGGTAAATCGACCTCAGCTCAAACAAACACAATGGAAGAAGAACGAAAGACAACAACGGCTCCATCTCCATCGTCGTCGTCCACGGCTAAGCGTCCAGTGGTGTTGAGAACGTCATCAGCCATCGCTCCTTCCACATCTACTGCAGCCAGCACTCGGCATCCACCCACAATAGTCAAGCATCACACCGGTGATATTATGGAGTTGGCTGGCTTATCGAATGACGTGTTGGAGAGCCTGACATTCGGTGAGATCACCGTGGACTCTCAGGTGGTAATGGTGCATGGCAGAGAAGAGGAAGCCAGCTCTCTGCTCAACTGGTGTCCGAAGAAATAAGCAATTCTATGCTACAGATTTACCGAATAAAATCCGGTTGCTACGGAGAACCTACTGTATGTACTGTGTACATTTATGCCTGTTGGATGTGCATGTGCTTGCTTTTCGAGCCACAGAAGTACATACTATTTTCCTTAATATTAAGAATTGTGAATATACATAACATGTAACTGTCTTGTCTTCATTTCGTATTGGCGTTGTATTGGATTGGTATAGCAGCTATGGTCATTTGTAGTTCCTTGTCAAACATATGTACAGTCGAATTGAAGGAAAAGACGACAATTGACCAAAATTGATGCCACTTGAGCCATATGCAACAGATATTCAGAAAGTATGTACGTATGTGCGTATTATGTACACCAAACGCATATACGTTCATGCATTTCTACATACGTAACATGGGATGATCGTTAGCCATGACACGCCTCCGTTCTCCGTCGCATTCATTCATTAGTCATTAGGAAGCTGAAAAGCAGCTTCTGCGCAACATCCATCGCGCAAAACTGATAGCCCAAGTGCTTAGCGTACCAGCCTTAGTAGATATTGCAGCGCTCCAGTCGCCCACACATACCACAGTAAGAGAAAGAAAGACAGCAGCAGAGCAGCACCCATCTTTGGTCGGCTGGTAACGCGCTAATTTATGACTGCTTCGTGCATTACAGACGAGAGGATTGATCCTTCCTGAACCCTTACAAAGCCTCATTATCACACGCCTCCCCGCCTCTCTGTTGGCTCCCGCTTTTAAGGTCTCAATGCCCTGTTTTTCTGAGCGTGGACTCCTGTACTACTAGTGAAGTATCTGGTGATATCTAATTCCAGCTGTTTTCACTTCCTGACACCATACGATCATCCGTCTGCTTGTTTTCTGTTCGCTGTTTCCGCTCCAGTCGCGCTCTCTGCGCTCGTCTTCGTACTATGCAGGGACAACTGTCTATGCATGGACTTCTGGATAAATTTAGTCCAGGCTCTCCTGAGCCAACGAAAGCGAGTTGAGAGGAGATCAAGATATCGATCGAAAGCTTGTTACACGATCTCTTTGACGCGCCATAGAGCGCCTCTTGAAACGGCCTCTCCGTGGCGCTATTCTTGATTGAAACGATAACTTTTTCAAACACGTTCTTCTTGGATAACTTTGCGTAGAGGCAACGTAGAGAGGCGCCGCAGGTACCGATCGATTCCTCTCGTCAAGACGCGTTGAATGGTGTGCCGCATGTTGAAAAATACCCAGTGGTTCCTTCGGAACACCCAAATCGCGTGGTTTTTGGGGCGTTCTTCGGCGTGTCGTACTGCGCCGAATACAAGAGCTTTGGCGCTGCCGTTTGGTGTACGTGTAGAGGAAGGGTTGTTCTATATTTACATGATAAGTGATCACTTTTATCTTTCACATAACGGCTACGAGGAAGCCTCAAATTTGGCTCCGAAACAGGGCATTGAGACCTTAACGTTCATGCGTAACAAAAACAGGATGCTCATGTGCCTGTGCTGTGCTGCTAACAAGTGATAAAACCGGAAACAGTTACAAACTTATGTAGTCTTCCGCTAAATGAGTCAAGATGGTTCAACTGCTCTGATGGACTTTGGGACGACCAAACCAACAGTATGAAAGGATGGCTGAAAACAAATTTTCTCACTACCGTATTCCTCACGCTAATGATCCAGGTAAAAAGCTGCGATGATATCGCTGGATTGAAATTAGGCTGATTATCGCTAAGCAATAAAATTGCTGTATTGTGTGTAGAAATGTTTCGGTTCATTTGGTGGAACATGTGGCAACGGACCACGGTAAATAAAAATTCTAGCGCGTGTATTACAAAGCCGGTATAATAAAAAAATCTGCCACCTGCTATGCACATATTCTGCTGAACAGATGTCCAGCCAAGCCTCACTTCACCATCGATTGTCTTTCAACGCTACTTACCGGAAAGTGCTCCTACGTGATCTCCAACGGCATTTTGTACGGTTCGAATCCCCTTTTCATCGTTATTTCATGTACGTACAACTGCACATGTACGTGCCGTGCTGTTCCTCAACCAAAAAGTAGATCGTAAAATGATCGAATGATTTCAATTTCAGCTTTATTGTTTATTCTATTCGTCGCAATTGGAGGCACTCTGAACATGATAGTGTTGCTTCATCATCTGTGCTGAGGAAATCAACAAAACACCGCCGCCACTTCGACCGTCTGATTATGCAACTTTCTTGCAATTTGCAATGTATAACATGGAGTAAATGCAGCCTACGTACATGGTGTACGATATATAATTAGGTGAAGACGAAGTGATTGCATCGAATCTTTTATTTTGTAAAAATAAAACCAAGACGATGGATCTGGACGTCACATGGCGGAACACAAACAAAGGAGCAATTGCAACGAATATCCTATCCACAAAATACACAATTGCCATAATGCTACACACGAGAACGATACACACATACGCAAAAAATACATGTGTAGAAGCGCATCATATGCCAACATACACACCAACTACAACATACCAAGAATAAAATCGCGGTCACTCATCCCTCCATACAGAAGAATACATACTGACACTACAACTACACAGAAAAGTAGGAAGAAGACCAACTGTTAGAAGCGAGAGAAAGCTTCTTCACAAAAATGTACCACATTGACATCATCAGTGCAACGACTTGCACGATACCCATGATCAATGCTCACCCGAATGCAGCAACGATTTATAGATAACAGACTCAGTAGTGCAGTTATAGCGCATACACAAAAAATTATCATGCTCCACTCGTAGAACACATTGGTAGAATACAAGAAAACTACGCACGGACTACGTTCAAGATCCATCGCCCTCAAAATATACCGTTATCATGTAATACGCGAGTACATACGTACGACATTTTGTACGAACGTTGTATCTCTACTGCTAGGTAAATGTTCTCACGCTACGCACGCACGTATTCAATCACTCTCACACAATCAGGATTCGCTCATTCTCTATTCATAAAACCGTATTTTTGGGGATATACGATATACACCAAAAAATACGGTAAGGTAGGTGAAGTCACATGACGTCATCCTGTCATTTAATTTTGGCCACCGGTTCCATTCTCCACTGAGGGGTTCCTCCTCCTCCCTTTCCATCTCCTTGGCTCCACATAGGCTACTTCTGCCATCCAAAACATTCCGTAGCTCCAATGCAGACCTGCTCCCTTCATCTATCTCCCTCTACTCATCTACCTACTTACCCTAGACCTGAGCTTAGTACTGTATGAAGTAGCTTCGACGGGAGCAGGAGATGCCAACTTCCTCTTCCTCGCGCCGCCACCAGTAGCTGCGCTCCCTGTGGAAACAAGTCCGTTCAGCTTCAGCGCTTGCTGTGGCGTCATACTGTGCACTGTCGTCGTCGTCGTCTCGTGTTTCGCCGGGGGAACTGGACTTAAGTTGTAGTTGGAGTCGCGCGATGGCGAGCGAAGACGCAGTTTCCTCTCCTCCACCTCTATCTTCTCTTCCTCCTCCTCCTCCTGCTTCAACTCCTTCCGCAAGCCGTTTCTTCCGCTGGCGGAGGAGGAGGAGGTGTCTGGCTGTGCGTCCTCCTCCTCCCCTTCCTGTTTGAGGCCTGCTGGCTCCGCCTTCCCCATCAGTCGTGCTTCGTAGAGACCCAGGGCTCCGGGCACCGGCTCCAGGTACTTGGCCAGGGAGATGAGGTCGCGTTTGGAGATCTCGGGTCGCTCCGCCGCCGCCGCCACCAGCTCCCACTGCTGCTCCGCCAGCCCAGAGTACAGCAGCTTCTGTTTCTGCGCCCGCACCACCATGTAGCACAGGTTACGCGCCTAAAACAAGCAGTCAGTCATGAGGCACACAACTATAGTCTGGCCAGCAAGAGTTTGCCATGGCATTCAAGGCTTGTTGCACAAAGTAGATTCACAAATGTGGATTTCTGTCCATGCTTCCTGTACTCCTATTTAGCAGAAGTACATGCAAACTACACAGGACGACTTGAGTCCCATAGCAAACTCTTTCTGGCCAGACTATAGACAGCACACAAAACACTGCTTTTCGGCAGCAACTGATGAGCTGTTTGGGCGCATCCAGGCGCATCATTATCCGCCACAGACCATGCTCCAAAGAGCCAAGGTAAGGTTTTCGAATACTAACAGTCAACATACCTA
>JASAMW010006024.1:0-41677 GCA_030247985.1 Epsilonema sp. ZAB3_2
TGGGCATTCACCCTTGCCTTCTAAACATTTTGTTCTTTAGAGATTCTACATATATAGTGTGTGTATGCGTAAAATACAGTATGTGATATGTAGTGATTCAACAGATAGCAAGGGTGAATGCCCAATAGATGCCCAGTTGAATAAGAAGGCTGTCTATACAAGCTGAGAAGCAACTAGTGTTGAGTTTTCAGCACCACCATGTCTTTTGAAGAATCTATTGTACACTAACACAAAATTTCCAAGAGAAAAACTCAATGTTTGTAGGGCACAAAGAATAGATAGCAATGGTGAATATGCATTTCTGAGTAGCCAGGTAAGCAGGAGACCACCCATATGTTAGTTTGGAAGTGGAAAATGAGGAGCTTTACTGTGATATTACCAAAAACCAATGAGCTGAAATGTGCCTGCAATTCGTCGGACTTAGTTTTTTTTCCGAATTCCGACGAAAAAGTCACAACTTTAGAGATGTTGAAACACTAGCTTGCAATGCTGAATGTTTGTTCTTGGCATGCTGGTGAAAGAGGGTGTATATGTGTGCTACTTTTGACATGGTAAATGTGGGGTTGTACTGCACTACTGCTCTGAACATGTGTGCCAAAGTCTGCTCAAAAATGTTTGACTTAGTTCGTAATTTACGAGTGAAAAATCACACATAACTGGCCATAACTCCTGAAATAGTGCGAACCCCATCCCAATTTTTTGCATGCAACTAGTAAACAGTATGCTTTTGCTCCTCTCGAAGTAAAAAGAAAATCAAAAAACATACTTTTGTGATATTTTGCTTCAAAGTTTGTGTTTGCGATTTTCTTCATTTTTTGGCCACATAAGCTTCCGTTTTGATGCTTTCATTGGATTCTACATGGAATTAGCTTCAAAATGATATAGACATGTCTATATCACTTTGTGAATATTGATGGAGCTACAAGCCCTCAAAGAAAGCACGTATGGCCCCTGGCCGGGCCAAAATTCCAACTTTGAGGCTGCATATCTCCAGAATGGGGGGTCCCAGGAAGCTGAAATTTTGCACGATTTGGTTTCTCCCTAGGACCTACCTGTGTACCAAATTTGAAAAAAATCGGAGAGGGTGCGTTACAAATGTACAGAAATTGGGGTGATATGCCATGGATTTACTCTATGCGGTAACGCGATTGGGTTGGTCGATAGCGAACCCGCGGTATTTAGTAGTGAAAGTTTGGATCGGTGTGTCTGCGCGGTCGTCGACCCAGTTCAATCAAAAATATGGGAGCGGAAAAGGAGCGAGTGAAAAGAAGAACTGACAACGAATGAAGTCGACGACCCCCCAGACACCGATCCAAACTGTCACTAAATACCGCGGGGTCGCTATCGACCAACCCAATCGCGTTACCGCATATGGTAAATAGTGAACACTGCAAAATACGAGCAAGCGTGTGGTCAATTGTACTCCTCGTCTCGAACATACCAAATATTCTTCAGTTCCAACCAGGGAAGTGAAGGCTTCATTTGTCGGCAAAATGCGGGCAGCCCCGAAGTCACAGAGTTTGTACAGGATGCTGCAAATGCAGGCAGAAGACAGTAGTAAGCTCTTTTCGCTATTGTGTACTGAAGGTCTTGTTTTGTTGTACGTAGTACTGGACTGTACTGTACACATGTATGTATCTATGAAATGCTGTGTTTACTGTTTAGTTTCTTTCAATGCTTACACATTTTGCACGTTAGTTCTGAACTTACATATGTACGTTATTACCTTCCATCAGTGGCGACAAACTTGAGAATGTTTGACGGCTTCACATCTCGGTGTAAAACGCTTCGACTTTGCAAGTATTTCAGACCATCCGCTACAACATGCAACAAGCATGCACAATCACACACAATAGTTGTGCAAGTACGTACATAGAGAGTGATACAAAATTTGAGCAGACTACGGTATCAAATCTCACATAACGTACCCAAATGCGTCAAAACAGTCAGAAACGGCGCATCCTTCAAGCCGCACACATTCTGCGGCTGCTCAATCACAGTGTACAGACTGCCCTCTTGAGCGTATTCCATAATCATCACATGATCAGGACTGACAGCCGCTTCTAGAACACCCGGTAATTGTCTCGCCTCAACAGTCTGAGACTTCCTCTCCTTCTCTATGGCCAGCAGGCGAATGATATTGGGGTGGTGCAAGCTTTTGAGGATTTCTAATTCTCGCTCAAACTGTTTCCACTGCACGGGCGAGCAATGAGCGGGGGGAGGAAAGGTGGAACGTCTTGATGGCTACAGGCTCCCCGCTGAGTTTGTGATAGCCTCGGTACACGGAGCCAAAGGCACCCTTGCCCAGTTGATCCACATCACGCCAGATGTAGTTCAGCGTCGCCCGATACAAAGGACCGCGAAAGTCCGGATAATCTCCAGCCATTGATCATTCACACTGCAAAAACAGCCGCAAGAATTATATTATATACACACTCGTACACTGCTGTTGGTGAAATTACGTAACCGCAGTTATCGTTGCATAAAAGCCCCACAAAAACTATCTCATCCTTTACACCAGGAAATAGCACTTTTCTACTACCGTATTTACCTGTGCATAGCCCCCCCCCCCCCCCCCCCCCCCTATGCATAGCCCCCCCCCCCCCCCTATGCATACCCCCATATTGGCAAAACATAAAAAATGCCCTATGCATAGCCCCCCCCTCCTCCCCCCCCCCCCTATGCATAGCCCCATATGTACTGTAGAGTACCTGAACCTACCTATATAAGCTGGTCATAAGCTACCCATAGCCACTCCCCACACCAAGCTAAGATGCCTATAAGCCTGCTTGGTGTGTATTGTACTAGAATAACCCTGTTTTGACCTCAATTATTTCCTAAAACATGTGCTTTTGACCTAAAACATATGCCTCTGCGCACCTCTCAAAAACATAAAAAATGCCCTCTGCATATCCCCCCCCCCCCTCTGCATAGCCCCCTATGCATAGCCCCATATAGGACCTCTCAATTTTTGCATAGCTCTCAATTTTTGCATTTTTGCATTGTAAATACGGTAGTAGAAAAGTGCTATTTCCTGGTGTAAAGGATGAGCTAGTTTTTGGTGGGGCTTTTATGCAACGATAACTGCGGTAACGTAATTTCACCAACAGCAGTGTACGAGTGTGTATATAATATAATTCTTCGGCTGTTTTTGCAGTGTGAATGATCAATGGCTGGAGATTATCCGGACTTTCGCGGTCCTTTGTATCGGGCGACGCTCAATTACATCTGGCGTGATGTGGATCAACTGGGCAAGGGTGCCTTTGGCTCCGTGTACCGAGGCTATCACAAACTCAGCGGGGAGCCTGTAGCCATCAAGACGTTCCACCTTTCCTCCCCCGCTCATTGCTCGCCCGTGCAGTGGAAACAGTTTGAGCGAGAATTAGAAATCCTCAAAAGCTTGCACCACCCCAATATCATTCGCCTGCTGGCCATAGAGAAGGAGAGGAAGTCTCAGACTGTTGAGGCGAGACAATTACCGGGTGTTCTAGAAGCGGCTGTCAGTCCTGATCATGTGATGATTATGGAATACGCTCAAGAGGGCAGTCTGTACACTGTGATTGAGCAGCCGCAGAATGTGTGCGGCTTGAAGGATGCGCCGTTTCTGACTGTTTTGACGCATTTGGGTACGTTATGTGAGATTTGATACCGTAGTCTGCTCAAATTTTGTATCACTCTCTATGTACGTACTTGCACAACTATTGTGTGTGATTGTGCATGTTTGTTGCGTGTTGTAGCGGATGGTCTGAAATACTTGCAAAGTCGAAGCGTTTTACACCGAGATGTGAAGCCGTCAAACATTCTCAAGTTTGTCGCCACTGATGGAAGGTAATAACGTACATATGTAAGTTCAGAACTAACGTGCAAAATGTGTAAGCATTGAAAGAAACTAAACAGTAAACACAGCATTTCATAGATACATACATGTGTACAGTACAGTCCAGTACTACGTACAACAAAACAAGACCTTCAGTACACAATAGCGACAATGGTTTACTACTGTCTGTCTTCTGCCTGGATTTGCAGCGTCCTGTACAAACTCTGTGACTTCGGAGCTGCCCGCATTTTGCCGACAAATGAAGCCTTCACTTCCCTGGTTGGAACTGAAGAATATTTGGTATGTTCGAGACGAGGAGTACAATTGACCACACGCTTACTCGTATTTTGCAGTGTTCACTATTTACCATATGCGGTAACGCGATTGGGTCGGTCGATAGCGACCCCGCGGTATTTAGTGAACGTGTGGATCGGTGTCTGCGGGGTCGTCGACGTCCTTTGTTAGTTTTTCTGTTCACTCGCTCCTTTTCCACTCCCAGATGAATGAACAGGGTCGATAACCGCGCAGACACCGATCCAAACTTTCACTACTAAATACCGCGGGGTCGCTATCGACCAACCCAATCGTGTTACCGCATATCGTCCATAATGAGTGTGAGCATGGAATTGGAAAAGGGCACTGTGTTCTGTTTTGACTTCTTTCAGCACCCGGAAATCTACGAGGGTTGGCTACGCGGTGACCAAATGCGCCAGTTTCAGCCAACCAGCGACCTTTGGTCCATTGGCACCACTCTATACCACTTGGCAACGGGCCAACTCGCCTTCCAACCCTACGGAGGACGAGCAAATAAACTGGGCCTGTATGCACCATATCCTCACACAGTAGTAGGGTAATACGGGGTAAACTTGGCCATGGGAGAATTCGGCCCGCCTAAGTTTCAGGGCTGAATATCTCAGCAAATCAGCATCCATTGGACCGATTGAGTCAAGTTTGATATCAGTCGATTTCTTGAACTCTCCTCTTTCAAATGAGCTATCCGGTTCATCATTTGCTGAAACAACAAGTTATAAGAGCTTAGGTTAGGTAGCCGGGTTTATCCCACGGCCGGGTTTATCCCACAGTACCCTGTTTCATCCTTTATGAAGATGATTAGACAAAAAAGACAATTGGTCACTTTTAGTCATCAGATCACGTCGAAAAAACCTCCGGGCAGTATTTCTGGTGTGCAGAGAGTGAAGGATGGGCCGATGGAATGGAGCAGTGAACTGCCATCCCATACCAGACTTAGCAGGTATACGACAAATGTCGACCGTGAATCCCAGGCGTCCGCCTGTCCGTAGCCACACAGCAAACCCCGTCCGTAGACGGGGCAAACCCCGTCCGTAGACGGGGTTTGTTTTTCCACCCCGTCCGTAGACGGGGTTTGTTTTTCCACCCCGTCCTTAGACGGGTTTGTTTTTCCACCCCGTCTACGGACGGGGTTTGCCGGGTGGCTACGGACGGGCGGACGCCTGGGATTACGAAGAGGGTTAAGGTCTCACACTATAGTTTTCTGGGAGTCCGTGGATCATCCTTCTAGAGGTCCATGCTTCATCCTTCTAGAAGTTCCTGCGTAGACGATGTGCTGCTCGAAAGACTGCCGCTGTAGTCCAGCTGCAACTTCTCGTTGCGCATATATATAGGGGCTACTGGTTATGAAACATCATCTTCATGAGTTCACCCAAAAAACGTCAGACAACGTTATACCATACGAACACGTTTCTATCTCTCCTGGGCCAACGAAAGCGAGTTGAGAGGAGATCAAGATACCGATGGATAGCTTGTTACACGATCTCTTAAACGCGCCATATAGCCCCTCTTGAAACGGCCTATCCGTGGCGCTATTCTTGATTGAAACGATAACTTTTTCAAACACGTTTTTTATGGATAACTTTGCGTAGAGGCAACGTAGAGAGGCGCCGCAGGTACCGATCGATTCCTCTCGTAAAGACGCGTTCAACGGTATGCCTGGTGTTGAAAAATACCCAGCGGTTCCTTCGGAACACCCAAATCGCATGGTTTTTATGGTGTTCTTTGGCGTGTCGTACTGCGCCGAATACAGGAGCTTTGGCGTTGCAGTTTGGTGTACGTGTAGAGGAAGAATGATACTTTATTCACATTATGACGGATCACTTTTATCTTGCGTACAACGGCTACGACGAAGCCTCAAAGTTGGCTCCGAAACTATAGTGTGAGACCTTAAACGCGGCAGAACTCTGTTGTTAGGAGATACGAGGACAAGCGAAGTAGCCTGAAAAATTGGGCCGCCAGTGCGTGAGTCGAACACGCAGCGCAGCACGGGATTACGCCCCTCTTAGCGCACGTTCCCATCTGACCGCACAGCTCAATTCTCACACTTCTCCTCTTGTACCTCCTCACTGGGCTTGTACATGCTTCCTCTTGTACCTCCTCACTGGGCTTGTACATGCTTCCTCTTGTACCTCCTCACTGGGCTTGGTACATGCTTCCTCTTGTACCTCCTTACTGGGCTTGTACATGCTTCCTCTTGTACCTCCTCACTGGGCTTGTACATGCTTCCTCTTGTACCTCCTCACTGGGCTTGTACATGCTTCCTCTTGTACCTCCTCACTGGGCTTGTACATGCTTCCTCTTGTACCTCCTCACTGGGCTTGTACATGCTTCCTCTTGGGCTTGTACATGCCTCCTCTTGTACCTCCTCACTGGGCTTGTACATGCCTCCTCTTGTACCTCCTCACTGGGCTCGTGCACACTTTCTTTTGGCCACCCTGGCAATGGCCGCCCAATTTTTCAGTTTTCACTTCCTCATCTAACTTTGCGTGGTACAGTATGAGGTTTTCTTTAGCGGGTTGCGACCCCAGGTGACTCGACTGCTTCAGCTGCTCTTGGAGACGGACAAAGCGCGTCAGTGGTCTTTCGAGCAGTTTTTCGATGAAGTGGACGCGTTGGCTTCGCGCCAGAAGATTCGCTGCTTTCATCTGCAAAGTGCCCAATGGGGAACGGTCTATTTGACACCGACGTAAGGCACTACCTAGGTATGCATGTACAGTACACATACGTACATTCCTTACGAAATGTAACACAAGAAGTGACGACATTAGAAGTGGTTGAACTATGAAAAAGTGCCCAAAACGGGTTTATCTTACGACCCCCATAGTAGGGTAGCATGGGGGTAAATCCGCCCACCTATGGCGCTTTTGCCCCCATTCAAAACATGGCTCTCGAAAATGTATCTCGGGAAACTTCTGCCTCTGTTTCTTCGTTCCTAGCCATAACTTGACAACCAGGCCGGATGGGGGCAAAAGCGCCATTCATAGGTGGGTGGATTTTCCCCATGGGCGGTTTTGCCCCACGCTACCCTACCCTACTTCGTTGTTGCAGTTCCTCATATCCCGTGCGCAACTTCCGTACTCGACTGGTGGAGCAACTGGGAAGAGGCAGTGTTTCTGTCGTCTACCACAAGGGGGCGCCGTTGTTGTCGATGGAAGGCGGTCCCGTTCCCAGCCAATTGCCTCTTTCCGTCTATGCGGAACAGGAGGCGTTAGTGGTGTCAAGTGACCGATTCGAAGACGTGGCTTTGCAGCAGTCGGCTGTGCCTCAACGTAATGCTTCAGTTCAGCGACAGATATAGTAATCTTGATGCCGCGTTCACCAGACAGACAGCCGTACGTGTCCCGTACACCTCCGACGAATTTAGGAGTACTGCCGCACCATGTAGGCTTACTCCTAGATAGGTCGGACGTACGGACGTGTGGTGAACGCGGTATGAATCACCTGTAACTAAAAAGGAGTTTGCCAGATTCGCCCTTACCGTGCACTAGTATCTCTTTTATTGACGCCATGTTTGCGACGGGCATGGGCATCAGTTGAACGTTATTTGCAGCGTGTGAAGTGCGTATGATGGAGGACGTGCTTTTGGATGCGGATATGCAGGCGGCGAAACGCGCTTGCGCCTTCGCTCATTGGCTGAGCGAGCTGGTGCGAGAGCGAGCGGAAACGGCGCGATTGCTCGTCCTTTTTCTTCTCGATTATCAGTATGAAAGATTTGCAATATCCACCATATGCAGTAAGGCGATTGGGTTGGTGGATGGCGACCCCGCGGCATTTAGTGAAAGTTGGATCGGTGTCTGCGGGGTCGTCGACCTTGTTCAATCACCTGGAAGCGTAAAAGGAGCGAGTGAAAAGAAGAATTGACCACAAAAAATGACGTCAACGACCTCACAAGCACCGATCCAAACTTTCACCAGATGGCGCGGGGTCGCCATCGACCAACCCAATTGCCTTACTGCATATGGTGGATAACAGGGTGCTGTGGGGTAAATGCAGCCATGTGGAGTAAACTCGGCCACCTACAAATAGGGAGCACCTGAAAGCCGGTGGCCAGGTTTACCCCAACAAGAAAAGCGGCCGGGTTTACCCCATAGTAACCTAAGTCGCACATTATCCCTATGACTGCGTGCGTGCGTTTGTGTGTTGGTTGTGTTCTTAGCGCACTTTCTACGAATACCGTATGTATGTTTGAAGGAATGTTATTCGTGACCGCATTCGAATAATTGACGACGGCGTGAGCAAGTGGCGATACGGCTGGAGTTTGATCCAACAACAGCTGGACAATCTGATGCAGTGCAGGTATGTAACACCGTGCGTGCAGTGTGTGGTGTGCTTATGTAGTATGTTGTCATCAGAGTTCATTCATGATGGTTTCTTGCAATAATAATTGGGCCGAACTAATAATAGCGGGGAGCGGATGAGTTGTTTTACCGCGGTTTGATGGCATGGAGCAAATATCGATTGGTCAACCTGTATTATGTGTATTGGAGATGGTGTATTGGTGGTTGATTGCAGTGTCAGTAGTTGTGAGACGCTGCAGCAGCTGAGACGAAAGCGTGAGAGTGCCACGCAGGTGACAGCTGTACTGGCGCAGCTGGAAAATGGCCTGCTCAACGCAAAGGCGGCCGTCAAAGCTGCTACTGACCATCTGACTGCCGTACAGTCTTCTACTACTAGCAGCATCAGACACGATAACGAGTGAGTACGTGTGTAGGGTACTGTGGCGTGTGGGAAACCCGGGCACGGGTAAACCCGGACACCTAGTATACCTCAGCAACCATACGACCGATTGAGACAAGTATTCTACCATTCAATTCATTGAACTCTCCTCTTTCAACTGAGCTACCATCTTCATCATTTACTGAAGCGGCAAGTTCGGAAAAGCTTAGGTGTCCGGGTTTACCCCATAGTACACTACAGCGTTGGTACGTATGTACGTACTGATAGCACATTGCTTGCGAAAGGCGAGTGCGTCTATTGTTTCTTCTTTGTTACAGCGAGGCCTTAGTAGCGCAGTCTAACAAGGCTTTGTCGGAAATCTGGCAGAAATTTGGAAAAGACTATGCTATCCGAAGTAAGTAAACACTTGCAGTGTTTGCGTCGTGTACCGTATTTACCCATACACATAGCCCCCCCCCCCCCTATGCTTGCCCCCCCCCCCCCCTATGCTTGCCCCCCCCCCCCTATGCATAGCCCCATATTGGCAAAACATAAAAAATGCCCTATGCATAGCCCCATATGTACTGTACAGTACCTGAACCAACCTACATAAGCTGGTCATAAGCTACCCATAGCCACTCCCACACCAAGCTAAGATGCCTATAAGCCTGCTTGGGGGTGTATTGTACTACAGGGTGTCTCACGTAGACCTACCTAACGATCCAGCCTTATAACTTCCGTATTAGGGTAGATATCAAGCTGAAATTTGGTCCCCAGAAACGCAAGAATATACCATTTGTTGTTGCAAAATTTGAGCCAGATAGATCAACTAGGGTTGAAATTACGAGCTTGCAAATTTGTGACCTCGTTTTTGAACATTTTGAAATCATTTGTGCCGCTATTGACCTCGACAGCTCCTTGAAGGCTGTTATGGGCGGTAAATCGCCTGTATTTTTGTATCCTTTGTGTTCTGGACTGTGATGACGTTCAGCCATTGTTGTTCCGCACTATTTCCATGTTGGATGAGCTGCTTGACCATGCTCAGCAGAAGATTTCAATCCCAGAACCACGTTCAGTGCGGAAAATGCGAAAAACAGGGTCCAACATTTCCAGCTCGTAATTTCATCCCTAGTTGACCTATCTGGCTCAAATTTTGCCACAACAAATGGTATATTCTTGGATTTCTGGGAACCAAATTTCAGCTTGATATCTACTACAGGGTGTCCCACGTATGACCTATCGAATGGTCCAGCCTTATAACTTCCGTATTACAGGAGATATCATGCTGAAATTTTGTCCCCTGAAACCCAAGAAAATACCATTTGTTGTGGCAAAATTTTGAGCCAGATAGGTCAAGTAGGAATGAAAATACGAGCTTGCAAAGTTTCGAGCACGTTTTTCAACATTTTGAAATCAGTGGTGCCAATATTGACCTTGACAGCTCCTTGAAGGCAGTTACGAGCTGCATATCGCCTATATTTTTGAATCCTTTGTGTTCTGGACTGTGATGACGTTCAGCCAGTTTTGTTTTGCCATGTTGCCATGTTGGATGAGCTGCTTGACCATGCTGAGCAGAAGATTACAATCTTAAAACCATGCTCAGTGCGGAAAATGCGAAAAACAGGGTCCAACATTTCCAAGCCTGTAATTTCATCCCTAGTTGAGGTATCTGGCTCAAATTTTGCCGCAACAAATGGTATTTTCTTGGGTTTCTGGGGGCAAAATTTCAGCATGATATCTCCTGTAATACGGAAGTTATAAGGCTGGACCATTCGATAGGTCTACGTGGGACACCCTGTAGAATAACCCTGTTTTGACCTCAATTATGCCCTAAGACATGTGCTTTTAACCTAAAAAATATGCCTCTGTGCACCTCTCAAAAATATAAAAAATGTCCCATGCATAGCCCCCCCCCCCCCCCTGCCTATGCATAGCCCCATATAGGACCTCTCAATTTTTGCATAGCCCAATGGGGCTATGCATGGGTAAATACGGTATTATCAGATGCTGCATTGCGAGCAAGTATCCGATGATACTTTGGTACTATAAGGATCGATACTGCAACGGAGCCTAAACTAATTTTTCTTTTGCTTGCAGTTACCGACAACCCCAAGAAGAACGAGAACGAAATTCACTGGCACAAGCTGAGAAAGAAACAGATGAAAAGAGAGCTGGATGTCCTAAACCAATGCCTCAGCTCTGGCCAGGGATTTGATGCGTTGAAGGAGCTGCATCAACAAGCGCTAGCGACTTCAAAGTAGGGTTACACGCTACGTACAGTTCATTGATTACAGTTTTAGGCAAATTCGCCAGCAACGCGAGAAAGTCCAGTCCAGGGTTCGATTCCTTGGCACACTTGGAATATTTTCTTTTCTAGTTTCTATTGGCTGTGTGCGTGTACAGTACGTATGTAGTAAAGTGTACTGGTCTGTCTGAGTGTACTGGTCCGTCTATCTTCCAGGCGTTTGTCAGAGATTTCTACGCAATTGGGCAAGTTAGAAACAGCGTTGGATGGCGAAGAGGGCGTGAGTGGAATGGTGGAGACGTTTCATCGCTCTTTGACCCAGGTAATATGCAATGCATGCACAGGCTGAGTTAAGCAATGAAAATCAATATGGCCATGGCAAAGCTGAACGCTAAAAAGATAAGGAATAACTCCACGCTCTTGTCTCTCTAGCGCCAACCAGTTGGCACGTGTATAGTCAGTAAGTTCGTTTTGAAGGTTTATCTTAGCACGGTCGCATTTCTTTACGTTTGTTCGGTAAACTGCGTTCCTGTCATGGAGCTAGCACATACTGTACATTATTGTGTAGTTTACGTAAATCAATATTGACAAGGATGTGATGTGCTGTGTGGGGCGTGTGCTTGTTGATACAGGTGAGTGATGGCCATACGAAGGATCACCTTGCGAGCGAAAAGGGGGACGGTGTCAAGACAACCAAATCTTCCTCCATGAACACAACTGCCCATTCTAATGCGTCTGTCTGCAGTCCTGAGTAAGTAAATAAATAAACGCAGCTATCACATACTGTTCACAACCTTATCATATCTTGCAGTGCTCACTGCTCAGGGCTATGCGCAAAGGGCGCCCCAAGAATTTTTTGCACCCCAAATTTGGGCGGCTAGGGGCGCATAATTTTCACTTTACTTTTTGCAACTGATTGCATGGTCGCATGGAAAGTGGGCTCTACCCCAGCTTTCATAGCTTACCCCTGGTGCTGTACTTTTCAGGGTGAACACCAAACTGTTGGAAGTTCTCAACAGTACTTTGGCGCTGAAGTGTTTGACCGAGAGTAATTCTGAGCTGATGCGACAATATGCAACACACGAGCTCATGGAGAAATGATTCCTTCCTTCGAAGAATACTGGTCACCCGCTCTACTTGTGTGCGCTTGAATTGAAGTTGTTGTGTTAGCCAGCTGTGCTCGCTACAGTAACCATGGCGGTAAAGTGAAGTTTCATTTTGCATGATTGGAATGTGATAGGCCTACAAGTGCTATACGTGTAAGTACGTAGTATCAGAACTGGTAGTATGTGAGGGATGAGTTGTATGTATGTTCGAGTTGAGTGCAACTTGAAATGGAGGAGGTTTTGATGTTGCGTGACTATTGTTCGTGTTGTCAAATATTGCGATGGATTCTTCAGGCTCTTTGTATCGGCCTACATTCTATATTGTGCTAATTTTTGTTTGGGATTGTGATTTATTGTCATAAAAGATGGCTTTGATTTATGTGGCGAACTGACATGAGATGAGATGATGTGATCCAACTAATCACTTCCATACTTCGATGACACTGACTGAGAGAATGTGATGGATGTCCATGATTGTCTTATGAAACTTTCAGAAGTCTACGTAGAAAAGTTTCTGTAACGTGTTTTACGTGTGGCGGAAGTGGTACACGCACACCTGTCGGTAGACGAGTTGTTGACCTGTCGGAGATCAGTGGAACGAAGGAGATAATGGCTGCGGCTTCTGCTGCAGTGGCTTTTCAACCCTCTGCTTTCTTCTTGGACGAACTGCCATCGGATGCACATGGACCCTTGGATCTCATCTTCTCTTACTGTTCAGATGATCTGAAGACTGTGCTTCGCTTGGAGAGTGTGTCACGTAGGTTCCAAGCGTGTTCTCTGCGGTTCTGTTGGCGTAACTTTAGCCAGCTCTGCGTAGCTACCGACTCTTGCTCGGACGACGAGGTGTATCAAGCTAACGAAGGCGTGTTGAACGGCATCAAGTGCAAGACGACTGCCCGACTGCTGGAGGGAATACAGTGTTTGTTGTCTCGGTATTTCTCCTTCACTTCCTTACTATATCAGTTCTTGATTTCTTCAGCGCAGCCTCATGGCGCGTTCACCAGGCGTTCGTACGTCCGTCCATCCGTTCAATCCGTATTCCTAGATGCGATTTACGGATGTGACGGACGTCTGGTGAACGCGCCATCAGTTTGTTCTCTGATTGTTTCCTTGTGTTTACAGATGTCCACGCCAACTGTCCGAAGTCACGTTGGAGGGCGAGGGATATCGATATCGTCCGTGTTCGGATGAGGCGGACGGGAGGGATGAGATTGCCGGCCTTGTTCTGGCCACTCTGCGTTCTTCGGAGGTGGAGTTCGGTCGGTTGACAGCGCGGAAACTGTTCGCTCGCTGCTCCAACCTGCCCCACTTTCTCTTCTCTACTGGCGCCAACTTCTTGAGGGCTCTCAAGGCTGATTATATGTACTTCGAAAACGACGAGGATAGAGATGAATTCTATGCGGCAGTGGGAGCCTGTGAATTGCTGGAGGACATTCATCTGGGTGAGAAAGAATGGCCTCTTGAATCCATCCCAAACATTATGAAATCTGTTTGTATCCTACCAGTGGCCCGTTACAGCTTCGCAGTAAAAGCAGATCTGGCAACCCTGTTGTGTACTGTAGATATGGAAACTTATTTATGTATCTAATCTGGCAAACATTTTGGACAATTGGCAAAGAGTTGCACATCTGGCAACCCTTTCACAGAGTTGGCAACCCTATTGCATCGCAGATTTGGCAACCCTTTTTTGCGCATTAGCAATCTGGCAGCCCTTTTGCAGACCTGGCAACCCTTTGGCACATCTCCCACTTAGTCTCATGTGCACTTTCGGGCGTGACCATTTGCAAACACTGGCTGGAAAAAATGCGGCATTTAGTTTCTGTGCACTCTTAGTACTAAAATATCGATTATCGATCGATTATTGGTGATCGGTTGATCAGATCAAAAATCGAAGGGCTTCGGTTTGCTTTTTCTGTTGCAAAGGTTGATTATTTTACCCGGTCGTGTGGAAGACGAAGAAAAGTAACTGCAACCTGTAGCTGTTAGCACTAAAATATCGATTATCGATCGATTATTGGTGATCGGATGATCATATCACAAATCGAAGCCTTCCTGGCGCCCTTGAGGGCATAAGCTCATTGAAGAGCCCTGGATGGACGCTGTAGCTACAAAGTTGAGTGAGTGTGAGTGAATCTGCGCGCTTTTAGTACTAAAATATCGATTATCGATCGATTATTGGTGATCGGCTGTTTAGATCAAAAATCGAAGGCCTTTTTGGAGTTCTCGGGGCCATAAGCTCTCGAAAGAGACATGGATGGATGCTGTAGCTGCAAAATTGAGCGAGTTATGAGTGAATCAGCGCGCTTTTAGTACTAAAATATCGATTATCGATCGATTATTGGTGATCGGCTGATCGGATCAAAAATCGAAGGCCTTCTGGCCGCCCTCGGGGTCATAAGCTTTCGAATGAGCCATTGGCCGACACTGTAGCTGCTAAACTGAGCGAGTGTATAGCATCACACACACACAGACAGACATCGCTCCTATTTGTAAGTAGATAAAGTTTTCTTTCCACAAGTATTTTTGAACACGTACCTCTCTTTGTGTCCGAATACAGTAGGCCTATGTAGCCTGCATTGTTTTTGTTTGCAGATTGGGAAAACGTGTCGGGCATGGATCCAGCGAACGAGCGCCTTCTCTGTCTCGCTTTACGGGGCAAACGCCTCAACCGCCTTTGTCTGGAGCTTTTCACCCCCCTGCCCTCCTCTGCCTTGTGTGCCGGTCTCGCCGTGTTAACACCTCCACTACGTCATCTTCGCCTGAATCAATGTCACGACGTCGAGCTACCCGCCCTGCTTTCTTCCCCCGCGCCCGCTGTTCAGGATGTGTTAAGAGGTTTACGCACCTTGACATTCAATACGACCCTGGGCGACCAAACATTCGCCTATGATATCTGCTCTTGTCTACCTGCTTTGCCGTCAGCTTTGCCTGATTTGGAACAGTTGTCCATAGACTTGACTTTTTTGGACTCTTCACCAGAACATCAAGAGAAGGAACAGAAGGGATTGACTTTGCTGACCAAAGCCTACCTGGACAGGCATTACTATTCTGAGCAACGCACTACAGGGAACGGCGCTCGGGTTGATGAGAAAAGGCTGGTTGTGAACTGGGATTGTTTTTGGTGCGAGGTGGATCCGCGTTTGATGATTCGTCAACTCAGAGACACGGTGTATTTCGATGTGTTTGCACTGGTAATGCCAGAAGAGTTGGAAGCAATGGGGCTGCTTGGTGTGGTGAGTTTGGAGAAAGTAGTTGTCCTGAAGATTGCAAGGGGGTCGGCTACTGTGATTCTGGCTACCAATTGGACGGATTGATGTTCACGCAGTTATTCTTTCTGATATACTGTGCCGTATTTTCCGGTGCATAGCACCCAAATATTGAGAGGCCCAATAATATGGGGTTATGCATTGGGGGTTTTATGTATGGGGGATATAATGGGAGGTGAGCAGAGGCATACTTTTTGGGTCACTTCAGGTACTCACAGTACATTATGGGGCTTGGGGCTATGCACCGGTAAATACACGGTACTGGAGTGAAGAAGGTGTTCAGGGCAGCTTTCAGCACAAAAGTACAAGCACTGGCGGTGAACATTCGGGGTTATTTTATTTGAATTCCGCTATTCTTGAGTGGTTTGTTTTGTTTACGATAAATGTTTGGTTGATGTCATCTTGCAAATTGAAGCTCGCTTGGCACTGCATTTCAGGTCAGACCACCTGCCTTTCTGCAAGTACATAACATAGTTTGGTAACTTTTTGAATTTGCATTGTCGGTACTTTTCGGTACAAAAAATTGCCGCATTTTATTCTTACAACACTGATTGCTAATCTTGTATATAAGTGTAGTAATTTGCGACTTGTACGGGATCGTCTCAAGGACTTCTAGATCCTTATTTTCAAGGTGTCCATGGATCGTCTCGTTGACTACGTAACATATTATTTTGGTGAGTTGAACGAGGTCCAAAGGAGCCGACTGGACCGCCTGAGGGAACCAAAACTTGATAGTTTTTCCTGTCAACAGTTTATTTGGCACGGTTTTTACGGTAAGAAAATTGCTGTTTTCATTTTTTTCAAAAGAAAAAAGGTGGAATCGGAAGTGTTCTGTTTCTTTTTAGGATATCAGCTCCCATTTTCGGCCTCTGTTTGTTTCGTCTGCGAGGCGTGAAGATTGAAAGCGCAGCATGTCAGGAGGTCAAGCACAAGCTGCTCGTAGTTCCACTCCAAGCCAAAATGTGACCCCTGTGTTGTGTAGGTAAGAAAAAGTGCTCGAGTAGGCTATAGCTTTTGTTAGGCCCACACAAGGCACCGGATTTGATGGACGTGTGCTATTGATATGATTCTACCAGGAATGTATACTATAAGGTGGGGGGAATAAACATCTGCAGCGTTTCCGTGCAAAGCATCACAGCGACCAAGTAGGGTCGTACCTACGGAATCCGTACCTGTGGAATCCGTAGGTGTGGAATTTGTTTTCCGTAGGTATGGAATTTTTATTCCCTACCTACGGAATCCGTACCTGTGGAATCCGTAGGTGTGGAATTTGTTTTCCGCAGGTATGGAATTTTTATTCCCTACCTACGGAATCCATACCTGTGGAATTTGTTTTCCGTAGGTATGGAATTTTTATTCCCTACCTACGGAATCCGTACCTGTGGAATCCGTAGGTGTGGAATTTGTTTTCCGTAGGTGTGGAATTTTTCTTCCGTAGGTACGGATTCCACAGGTACGGATTCCGTAGGTACGACCCTACTTGGTCGCTGTGATTGTTTGCACGGAAACGCTGCAGATGTTCATTCCCCCCACCTATTATAGTATACATTCCTGATTCTACCTTTTTTATGTCGCGTTCTGATTACAGACGTGCGTTGGACGTAAAGCCCGAAAAAGTCCGCGGCTGTCCGTGCTTTTCGGACGTACGTCTCCAGTCTGAACGCGGCATTACTTTGTGGATTTTGACAAAATGTTTGCAGGTACTTTTTGAACGGTTGCTGTCACGCTGGGGCGGAGTGTCGCTTTTCTCACAATCGCTCAGAGCACAGGCCAGATAACACCTGTCGCTTCTACCTTCAAGGAAATTGTTCATATGGATCTAGATGCCGGTATAGTCACCGGGACGATCAAGACCGTGCTTGACAATTTTGGCGCTCCGTAGTAATCATAGCAAATCTGGCATTTCTATACAAGAATAGCAACCGGATTTGAAAAAGGGTCGAAAAGCCGGGTTGATATTCTTGTATAGAAATGCCAGATTTACTAAGATTACTACGGAGCGCCAAAATTGTCAAGCACGGTCTTGATCGTCCCGGTGACTATATGCCCATGTAGGGTGCAGTTCTTTCATTCATGAATTGACGGTACATGCATACAATGACCCCACCCGAAATGCTGCATTGTTCACGTTGGAGGGAATGCGCTCGGCGTATGGTCTCCGATATGTTAACACCTACCGCGACTTGGCGTCTTTGTTGGCAACAAATTGTTGTTCGTTTGTATGGGTGTTGTCGGTTTGTTGTTCGTTTGTTGACGAACAGACAACAGACCGACAACACCCATATATAAACCAAACGAACAACAAACCGACAACAACTGAACGACTTGTTGCCAACAATGACGACAGGTCGCGGTATTTGTTAATATGGCGAGAAAGGTTGATTGTTTCGAGTGGGCGATTTGTTTCTTAATTTTTGCTCACGTAGTTTCTGAACGCCATGTAGTCTGTGATGTATATGCCTGTTCAGATACGATCACGTTCGTCCTTCATCCGCCTCCGCTGCTTCTGCCACGCCTCTTTCCAGTAGGAACAGTAATAGTCAGGCGACGAAAAGCAAGGCGACACTACTGCCTGCCCTCAAGAGCTCCCTCTCCCCCTACGCCCCGGAATTCATTCCAGCTAACAGTCAAGCGTCGTCAACACCGTCTCCTGCCTCGCCCTTAGCGCCTGTGCAAGGTATGCAGGGTACACTACCTATATTGTCTTGTTCTGACTGACCCATGGCCCGAAATCAGTGTTTGAGTATACAGCGTTCGTGTGCCGCGTTCCGTATGGCGATAGCCGGGCCCCGAGAAGGGGGAGAGAAATAGGACCGAACGGGAATCGAACCCGTTACCCTAGGTCACAGCTGTGGAGGTAGGCACACCACCAGGGACCGGTCCAGGGACAGATTGGCTAAACTCGCCACTTACCTATAACTAGTCTCGGACGAAGTACATTACTACAATAGAGTAGAAAACGCGGATTTCTGTCCGTGCTTCGTGGACTCCTTGTAGAAGTGCTAGTAGGCTACAATACGCAGGACGATTTGAGTCCCATGGCGAACTCTCTCTGGCCATACTATAGGCGAAGCTGCTGATGCACGTTCTCTCTGGGGACACATGTACATCCAGTGTGTGTATGTGTTGTGTAGGCGAAGCGTCGTACGCGGAGACTGTGAGCGGTAAGCAGGAGGCTGGAGGGGTGCGTCCTCTGTGTGAGTTCTTCGTGAAGGGCGAGTGCTACTTCGGCGATAACTGCAGCTTCGTCCACGGAAAGCTCTGCGATATTTGCACTCTGCCCATCCTCCATCCCGACGACAAGGATCAGAATCAAGCCCACAAAGTGGTATGTACAACATTTGTGTACGTACTGCCTTCACATTCCAACAGCTTTCTACAGTCCGTGCGGAAATGGTTTGCCTCATGATGAATCGAATCCAGAACTGCCGTAATATAATTTGCGTCCACAGAACAGAGCGAACCTGTGCATTTTATCGCGGCAAATTTTGTCAGCCTCTATCTCGTAGATTCATCATGTGGTGTACCATTTCCGGACGGGCATTGCTCCCTTCTACACCATTGCCGTGTGGTGCATCGACTGACATGTTGCGCTTAGCGAAAGTACGCGGTTGCGAGGTGACCCCTCCGTATTACGCTTCCTCAGTGCGGGGGGTACAGTTGCCTCGAGTTAATAGAAGACGGAGGAGAGGCGTTTATTTTCTCTGGTCACTCCTTGGGTAAGGCTTTCCAGTTATCTTGTCATCGCCCTTCCTGCCTGCTGTGCGCTCAGAGAGGGTAATTATTAGCGAAGGCTGTCCAGCCTTTGGTCTCTCTCTTCTTTGGGCAGCGGGCAGCGCTCCTCGCGCGATGACATTTTTCCCTTCCTCCCTCCCCCTGTCCACTACTAATATGTTTCCTACACAAGCGTGACCAACACATTATCGATCCGCCAGTCCGTCTTCTATTCCCCCGCAGCAATCTTACCCCCTTCCAGCAGCCATCAGCCGATGACGTAGTATGTAAATGATGCCTAATGTGTGTGTGTAGGAGTGTACGCGGGCGCTGGAGGAGGATATGGAGGCGTCGTTTGCGGCGGCGCGCTCCGCGTCCATGCAGTGCGGCATCTGTATGGAGGTGGTGCTGGAGAAGAAGGCGGAGGCGCATCGCCGCTTCGGCATCCTGGAGAAGTGCAAGCACTGCTTCTGCATCGACTGCATACGCAAATGGAGGGGACAGAACCGAAGCTTCGACCATCAGATCATACGGTACATGCAGCTGCATTTGTAGTCGGAGGGAGCGCATACATTTCTGGGCGTTTGGACTGTTTTTCGCAAAGAAAGCCTTGGGGGGGAGGGGGGGGGGGGGAGAATCACAGTTGCGCGACATTCAAAAGCGCGAAGAAAGCCTCTGCTTTGCCCGATAGGTATGCGTGTAGGTGCGGCCGCTGTTATCCTTCACGCACGCGCACTGTACGGTGCATACACAAAGTATTTCGTATTATCATTCACTGCGTACGTGTAGTACCTACGTATGTGCGTATGGCACATCAACGCACATACTTACATGCAGTACCTACCTGTTCCACGCGCCCGAACCAAAAAATACACCCGAAACGCCTGCCAGACTGCCCACATCAAATACCAGTGGCACCACCTCGCCCCAACTCAGGCGCAACAAACAGACACCACGCTCCGAGAACCCGCAGACCCCTACAAACCGCCGATAGTACCGGGACACCCCTATTTAGGAGAGTTGGATCTGTTTGAGCGTGTGACCGTGTTCAATCAGTCTGGGGAGCGGAAAAGGAGCGAGCGAAGAAAAGACTGCAGAGTGCGCCGACCCCGCAGAACACAAGACGCGCAAAGCATACTGTGTGGTATGTTGCAGGGCGTGTCCGGAGTGTCGTACGGTGTCCGACTTCGTGACGCCGTCGTCGCTGTGGGTGGAGGAGGAGGGGGAGAAGGGTCGCCTCATCTCCTCCTACAAGAGCAGCATGGCGTCGAAGGCCTGCAAGTACTTCAAGGCGGGGACGGCGGAGTGTCCCTTCGGCAACAAGTGCTTCTACCGCCACGCGGACGCGGACGGCAACGCGGTGGCCTGCGACAGTCCCCAGACCGTCCGCCGACGCATGCGCGCCAGACGCCGCGGCGCACACAGGGCTGGCAGTGGCAGACGCTGGACCGGACAGGCTGGCGACGTCTTCCTGGTGGAGTGGCTGGCCAGGGAGCAGCAGGTACGCATCTATTAACCCCCTTCGTAATCCCAGGCGTCCGCCTGTCCGTAGCCACCCGGCAAACCCCGTCCGTAGACCGGGTTTGTTTATCCTCCTCGTCTACGGACGGGGTTTTCCCCGTCTGCGGACGGGGTTTGCCGGGTGGCTACGGACAGGCGGACGCCTGGGATTACGAAGGGGGTTAACACATACTCCGAGAAAGCGTCATTGTTGACAACACGAAAAAAAATTGTTGTCCGTTTTTATATGGGTGTTGTGTTGCCGGAACGGACAACAAACCGACAACAATTTGTTGTCCGTTCATTGTCGGTTTGTTGTCCGTTTTTTGTACCTTTGTTGTCCGAACCGACAACACCCATATATAAACGGACAACAAACGGACAACAAATCTGTTTCGTGTTTGTCAACAATGACGCCCCCTCTGGGTATGTGTCAAGACGTGAGAGCACAACAGAAGCAGTTTGAAAAATTGGGCAGCCAGTGCGTGAGTCGAACACGCAGCGCAGTACGGGATTAAGCCCCTCTTAGCGCACGACCCCATCTGACTGCACTGCACGCACAGCTCAATTTCTCAAACTCCCATTCTTGTACCTACTCACTGGGCGTGCACACGCTCTTTTATCTTTTATGTTTTTTAGGTGGACCTGTACGGTCTGAGCGAGGACAGCGACGGGGACTCGGACTTCGTGGACGATCTGTTCCACGTAGGCCTAGAGGGCACGGGATGGAGTGAGGAGGAGGGAGAAAGCGAAGAGGAGGACGCCGGGAGGGGCAGCGGCGAGCGATGGCTCATTCGAGCGCTCCGCGAGGAGCTGAGAGGCCTCACCTTCACTTCTTCGTCTGCTTCTTCTGGCGGCGCCGGCAGAAGGGCGGGCGGAGGCAGGGGCACGGGCAGAAATAGCGGCGGAGGGGCGAGAGGCGAGGCGTCGGGGGGAATGGCCCCAGGGGGCAGCGGGGGAAGAAGGGCCTGAGGGGGAGGCGGGGAAAAGACGGTACCGTATTTTTGGGTGTAGGTAGGGTACTGTGCGGTAAAACCGGACATGGGGTAAACCCGGATACCTACGCTTTTCTGAACTTGCCGCTTCAGCAAATGATGAACATGGTAGCTCTCATATGAAAGAGGAGAGTTCAAGGAATCGAATGGTAGAATACTTGTCTCAATCGGTCGTATGGTTGCTGAGCAGATATACTAGGTGTCCGGGTTTACCCCACAGTACCCTATATCCCCTGTGTATAACGAACCCCATTGGCAAAACATTAAGAAACGTTTTCTCTAGCGGTTGCATAGTACGTGGAAGGGGGGTACTTTTTGTAAATCGAGATCATATGCCTATCGGCTTCCCCATCACAAACTGCATCTGTTGAATGAAGTTTTAGGAAAAAAATTTGTTCAGGCATCATCGAGATATTCAGGAGGGTAAAGGTGGGCAGGTCCCATTTTTGCCGTTTTTCAACGTTTTTAGCCATATTTCAGCAACCGAAGGGCTTAGAGGGCTACAATTTGGTAAACACATACATCCCATAGGGACCCAAGTCTGGACCAATTTTGAGCCCAATCGGCCACCTGTGTGGCGAGATATAGCGTCACAAAGTGCATTTCTGTATATTTTGCACCTGTTGCAAATTTAGTTTTTTGAATACCACGGCATGAATACATGCCCTGCACGGGGTAAAATTTTGACAGCAAGTAGAGGAAGGGCTTAGGCCTAAAAACTTTAGTACTACCGCAAAAAATCTCTATAATTGGAATTGGGGACTACAGCTCCTCTCAAATAGTGAAAAATGCAGCAAAAATTTTCCCGCCTTTTTTATTTTTCAGTGATAAATGAGCAATGCCACTGAAACATTTTCCTCGAAAGTAGCCTATCTTATGTAGAATTTGATGTAGACTTTCAAAAATAAAATTCTTTCTCCCCAAAAAATTTAACCCCTAGCATATAATTTTGCAAAAGTAGTATATTTTTGTGAATTTTGGGTAAGGGTTAAATTTTTTTGGAAAAAGCAATTTTATTTTTGAAATCTACATAAAATTCTACATAGATAGGCTACTTACAAGGAAAATGTTTCAGTGGCATTGCTCATTTATCTTGAAAAATAAAAAAGGCGGGAAAATTTTTGCTGCATTTTTCACTATTCGAGAGGACTGTAGTCCCAATTCCAATTATAGAGATTTTTTGCGGTAGTACTAAAGTTTTTAGGCCTAACCCTTCTCTACTTGCTGTCAAAATTTTACCCCGTGCAGGGCATGTATTCGCGCCGTGGTATTCAAAAAACTAAATTTGCAACAGGTGCAAAATATACAGAAATGCACTTTGTGACGCTATATCTCGCCACACAGGTGGCCGATTCGGCTCAAAATTGGTCCAGACTTGGGTCCCTATGGGATCTTTCCGCATGCCAAATTGTAGCTCTCTATGCCCTGCGGTTGCTGAAATATGGCTAAAAACGTTGAAAAACGGCAAAAATGCGACCTGCCCACCTTTACCCATGAATATCTCGATGATGCCTGAACAAATTTTTTCCTAAAACTTCATCAACATATGCAGTTTTTGATGGGGAATCCGATAGGCATATTATCTCGATTCACAAAAAGTACCCCCCCTTCCGCCTATACTACAGGCTACTCTCAATCCTTACAGAAAACGTCTCTTAATTTGTGTACATCCCCCAATGTATACTAGTAACCCCATTGGACCTCTCAATTTTTGTATAGCCGGGCCTATACACCCAAAAATATGGTAATAGGGAAAGACGAGTACCGGAATATGTGGCCATGGCATGTATGTATTAGCTGCTGCTGGATACTGACTATTGCTTGGACTGCTTGTATGATGGATGGTGACTTTTCGGCCCATGCCATGTGTGTCTATGCTTTCTTTCTTGCTACTCGATTGATTGTTTGTGAAGTAAGACCTGATCCACAGCACAGCTTATTGTATGTATGTACAGTACGTACAGTAAACGTTCATGTGGTAGGCAGGGAGCTTGAATTTATGTTTCAGCTTTTCGACCTCTAAACCAGTGTGACGAAAAATATAAGGGTAACCAATTTTAGTACAGTTGTACATTCGTCATGTGTATGTGCTATGCTGTGTAGGTACATGCTAATTTTTTCTTCCAGGTTTTCTCTTTTTTGCAACTTTGTGGATTTTTTGGTAGTTAGTGTAAAATGCGTGATTTTCGGTGGTCACTTTCCTTATTGTGTACTGTACTCAATGTACTGTAGGTGTGACACCAGTTTCCTTTTCTACGCTTTTGGTCTGTTGGTTGATGGTATGTTATGTACGCACGCTGGTATGTACTGTACGTACCTGTTGTCTTATGGATAACGTTATGTGTGCATACCATTCAATGTGTGTACACCAGTAACGCTTCAACGTTCGACAGACTACCTGACGACTATGTAGTATGAAAGCTACGTACATCCAGAACGGCCAGTATTGTAATTTTTACAATTATGTAAAATACCGTGATAACGCCTGATGTTTTTGATTTTTGTGAAATAATAATTATGCTAGAGACAAAGCGACGTTGCTTGTGGTACAAAAGTGGAAACTCGCTCATCGTATCGCGCTTGTCCGAAATATATGCTACATTTCATTCAAGAGCCATGTATACGTACAATATGTGCCTTGCCCCGTTCATTTTGTACTAAAACCGAAAACTCGGCCATTGTTGTGCGGCCAGCCAGGTGTTTGTCGTTGGCCATTGTTGTTGGCGCTGGCTTGTTGCCTCCCCATTGTAATCCAGCTTTCATACACAGAACAACTGCTCGCTCATTTCAATTGGACGAGGCTCTCTGTACGTACCTCAATTATGCAGTTTTGAACGAAGAATACACCGCCAACTTTGTTGCTTTGGAGGGGTGGACGCCAATGTTTAGTTAGACGTTGGCCGCCAACCGTTTATGCCCTCATCATTGGCGAGCGGGCTATGGAGATACTCGTCGTTGTGCAACTTTAGGTACTAGTAGCTAGGCCTAGGACTGAGTTCGCAAATAGTAGCCAAGACGCCCTGGCCTCGACTCGGTTCGGGTAGCGAAGACAAGACGGGAGTACAACGGCCACGGGGAGCATAGGTCCAGCTGCTATGCACGTAACTTGCGATGTATGTACGCTACGTACGTACGATACGGATCGAACATGGAGCTGGTGCACAACTTTGCTGCCACCCGCGAGCCTGTTGTTTGCTTTTGTCGTCGACTCACACAGACCTTCAGCGACAAGCTTCACTCGCCATCCCTCTCACTTCTAGTATTTCTATGTGCAGCGTGTATGTATGTACGCAGTGCACTACGCACAGTATGTAGTACCAAGAATATATAATTGGGGTTAGGGGAAGAATGGAGCGCACAGTGTAAACGAAACAGGGCATCCCTGACTCATATTCGATCTTTTTTATTGGTTTTTTCAAAAAACCGTTGTAATGAATATCCATTTTATTGGTTTTTACGAAACCATAATAAAGGTTTTTACGAAACCATTTTATTGGTATAATGGTTTCGTAAAAACCATTACAAAGTTTTTGAAAAATCCACTAAAAAGGATCGAATATGAGTCAGGGATACCCTGTTTCGTTTACACTGTGTGCTCCATTCTTCCCCTAAGCCCAATTATATATTTTTGATAGTACTATTCTTTGCATAGTTTTTCTTGCTGGCCCTGCGAAGTCGTTGAAGAGCAAAGTTTGCCCCACTGCCCGCACTCCACGCCTCTCTGCTTCTATCACTCTCTCCAGCTGAACTCACGTCCAGTCCATCAGCACTGCCCGCATATGCCATTTAGACGCTGTCAGGATCAGGACAGAAAGACGAGAAGAATGGCAGGAGAGAGAGACGCATCTGGCTTGGCTTCTTTGCCTGATGAGCAACGCAGATGAAAACTACAACGGCTAACACCAGTACGTACGTAACCAACGAGTACTGTAGTGATATGTGTGTGTGGGAAAGATTGTCACCCGCCAGCTTTCTTCGTAGCTGACCAGGATTACTATCCCTTTCACCTACTAGTGTAGTCCTTTTCCTATCTGTGGACACGAATCGCAAAGAGATGGGTCGGCTAAATTTGATGGAATTGTTAGCGGCGAATTTGCTGATAATTCTCTGTCTCGGTCCGGCGTCGATTCTTGCCCAATGTCCGCCGATCGCGGCGCCGTGTACGTGCGCGCCTTCGGTCTACGAGCCGGTGTCGATTATCTGCGACAACGCTGGATCGCTTCCGAACGCCATTCGAGCAATCGCGACGGCGAGAGACATTCAGATCGACAGTCTCACGATTCGTAACACGCCGATCAGCCGTCTGGGTGCGTATGCCTTTCAAGGCTTCTCCATCATCCGTCTGGTGCTGAACCGGAACACGATGAGCGACATCGACCCGCAGGCATTCGAAGGACCACTCATCGAATCCTTGCTGGAACTGGATCTAAGAGACAATCAGCTCGGTCGGATACCGACCAGGGGCGTTCCGCGCTTGCGCAGCTTGAGGAAACTCTACCTGAACCGGAATCGGATTCAAAGGGTGCCGGGAAACGTATTCGCGCAGTACGAGAGTCGAGACATGCTGCTGAAACTGGATCTGTCCGGAAACCAGATCACCAACGCCGGATTGTCGACGAATCCGTTTGCGCAGCTGTCGAATTTGGAAGAGCTAAGTTTGGAAGCGAATCAGATCGTCCGAATTCCGTCCGAAGCTCTCAGGCCGTTGAGACGAAAGCTAAAAGATCTGAACTTGGGCCTGAACAATATTACGAATGTGGCGCCGGGAGAATTGGACCATCCGAATTTGCAGTCGCTGAGTCTGGAATTCAACGGAATCTCGAGAATTCCGGCGGAAGCTTTCCGCCAAGTTCCGAATCTGCTTTATCTCTACATCACCGGCAACAAGTTTCCAGCCTGGGATCCGAACATGTTCCGCTACATTTCCAGATTGCAAATCTTGGGAATCGGAGAGACCCCGATCCCCACAATACCCGCCAACGCATTCGTCAATATTCGGGGATTGAAGCGGTTGGAAATGTCGGAAGCGGCAGTGAACACGATAGAGAGAGGCGCCTTTCAACAGACGCCGGAAATCGAAGTGATTGTCTTGAACAAGAATCGGTTACAAAGGTAAGCAATGCGCTGAACCATAAGCTACGTAGTTTCGGTTACGCCACTTGGCGCGGTCGCGGTAGCAAACTGAACAGTTCGGTTTCGTTGACGGTAGCACTTTCAGTACTACACTACGAATCTACGTATATGTACGTGTGATGACGCACCAACGTTCGTTGCAGCATTCGAGCGGATATGTTCCAAGGCCTATCGCAGCTGTACAGCCTGGATCTTCAAGGCAACCGACTGGCGTTCGTTGAGGATTTTGCTTGGGCTCGCCTTCCCTCCCTCCGTCACCTCGATATCAGCAGCAACTTACTTCAGACTCTATCACCCAATACATTCTTCGAAACTTTTCTCCCGACTGCCGACGTCCGAACATTATTTATTTGTGGTAAGCTTTTGCCAACGGACAGACGCTTTAGGCGCTATCGACAGAGGCTTAGCTATTGAAATAGGCTAGGCTTAGGCTAGCTATCGACCTGGGCTAAGGCTTAGCTATGGACATAGGCTTAGGCTTAGTTGTATAGACATTGGCTTTAGGCTTAAGGCTTAGGCTTTGGCTAATGCTGAGGCTTAGCCCTACGTTTGCACAAAAGATGATAGTAACTTCAAGGTACAGTATACAGCTATGTACTCTATGAAAGCAGGCCAACTGCAAGGAGAATGATGGAGGAGGCTATCTGAGTGAACAGTGAACGTACAGTACGTAATCCAACCGCATACAGTCAAATTTCACATTTAGGCTTAGGCTTAGGCTTAGGCTTAGGCTTAGGTTGAGGCTTAGGCTTAGCCCTATGTATGCACAAAAGATGATAGTAACTTCAAGGTACAATATACAGCTATGTACTCTGTGTGAATGAAAGCAGGCCAACTGCAAGGAGAATGATGGAGGAGGCTATCTGAGTGAACAGTGAACGTACAGTACGTATCCAACCGCATACAGTCGAATATCACATTTAGGCTTAGGCTTAGGCTTAGGCTTAGCTCTACGTATGCACAAAAGATGATAGTAACTTCAAGGTACAATATACACAGCTATGTAATGTACTCTGTGTGAATGAGAGCAGGCCAACTATAAGGGGAATGATGGAGGAGGCCATCTGAGTGAACAGTGAACGTACAGTACGTATCCAACCGCATACAGTCGAATTTCACATTTAGGCTTAGGCTTAGGCTTAGCCCTACGTATGCACAAAAGATGATAGTAACTTCAAGGTACAGTATACAGCGGCTATGTACTCTGTGTGAATGAAAGCAGGCGAACTGTAAGGGGAATGATGGAGGAGGCCATCTGAGTGAACAGTGAACGTACAGTACGTATCCAACCGCATACAGTCAAGTTTCACATTTAGGCTTAGGCTTAGGCTTAGGCTTAGCCCTACGTATGCACAAAGGATGGTAGTAACTTCAAGGTACAATATACACAGCTATGTAATGTACTCTGTGTGAATGAAAGCAGGCCAACTATAAGGGGAATGATGGAGGAGGCCATCTGAGTGAACAGTGAACGTACAGTACGTATCCAACCGCATACAGTCGAATTTCACATTTAGGCTTAGGCTTAGGCTTAGCCCTACGTATGCACAAAAGATGATAGTAACTTCAAGGTACAGTATACAGCGGCTATGTACTCTGTGTGAATGAAAGCAGGCGAACTGTAAGGGGAATGATGGAGGAGGCTATCTGAGTGAACAGTGAACGTTCAGTACGTAATCCAACCGCATACAGTCAAATTTCACATTTAGGCTTAGGCTTAGGCTTAGGCTTAGGCTTAGGCTTAGGCTTAGGCTTAGCCCTACGTATGCACAAAGGATGATAGTAACTTCAAGGTACAATATACAGCTGTGTACTCTGTGTGAATTAAAGCAGGCCAACTGAAAGGGGAATGATAAAGGAGGAGGCTATTTGAGTGAACAGTGAATGTACAGTACGTATCCAACCACATACATTCGAATTTCATATTTAGGCTTAGGCTTAGGCTTAGGCTCCGGCTTAGCCCTACGTATGCACAAAAGATGGTAACTTCAAGGTACAGTATAGCTATGTGCTCTGTGTGAATGAAAGCAGGCCAACTGCAAGGGGAATGACTGAGGCTATTTGAATGAACAGTGAACGTACAGTACGCATCCAACCACATACAGTCGAATTTCATATTTAGGCTTAGGCTTAGGCTTAGGCATAGGCTTAGGCTTAGGCTTAGGCTGAGGCTTAGGCTTAGGCTTAGGCTTAGGCTTAGGCTTAAGCTTAGGCTTAGGCTTAGGCTTAGGCTTAGGCTTAGGCTTAGGCTTAGGCTTAGGCTTAGGCTTAGGCTTAGGCTTAGGCTTAGGCTTAAGCTTAGGCTTAGCCTTAGCCTTAGGCTTAGGCTTAGCCCTACCTTTACACAAAAGATAAGTATAGTATAGTACAAGGCACAGTATAGCTATGTGCTCTGTGTGAATGAAAGCAGGCCAACTGCAAGGGGAATGACGGAGGAGGTTAATTGAGTGAAAAGTGAACGTGCAGTACGTATCCAACCACATACAGTTTAGGCTTAGCCCTACCTTTACACAAAAGATAAGTATAGTACTTATAGTACAAGGTACAGTATAGCTATGTGCTCTGTGTGAATGAAAGCAGGCCAACTGCAAGGGGAATGACGGAGGAGGCTAGTTGAATGAACAGTGAACGTACAGTATGTATCCAACCACATAGAGTCGAATTTCATATTTAGGCTTAGGCTTAGGCTTAGGCTTAGGCTTAGGCTTAGGCTTAGGCTTAGCCCTACGTATGCACAAAGGATGATAGTAACTTCAAGGTACAATATACAGCTGTGTACTCTGTGTGAATTAAAGTAGGCCAACTGAAAGGGGAATGATAAAGGAGGAGGCTATTTGAGTGAACAGTGAATGTACAGTACGTATCCAACCACATACATTTGAATTTCATATTTAGGCTTAGGCTTAGGCTTAGGCTTAGCCTTAGGCTTAGGCTTAAGCTCCGGCTTAGCCCTACGTATGCACAAAAGATGGTAACTTCAAGGTACAGTATAGCTATGTGCTCTGTGTGAATGAAAGCAGGCCAACTGCAAGGGGAATGACTGAGGCTATTTGAATGAACAGTGAACGTACAGTACGTATCCAACCACATACAGTCGAATTTCATATTTAGGCTTAGGCTTAGGCTTAGGCATAGGCTTAGGCTTAGGCTGAGGCTTAGGCTGAGGCTTAGGCTTAAGCTTAAGCTTAGCCTTAGCCTTAGCCTTAGGCTTAGGCTTAGCCCTACCTTTACACAAAAGATAAGTACTATAGTATAGTACAAGGCACAGTATAGCTATGTGCTCTGTGTGAATGAAGCAGGCCAACTGCAAGGGGAATGACGAAGGAGGCTATTTGAGTGAACAGTGAACGTGCAGTACGTATCCAACCACATACAGTTTAGGCTTACCCCTACCTTTACACAAAAGATAAGTATAGTATAGTACAAGGTACAGTATAGCTATGTGCTCTGTGTGAATGAAAGCAGGCCAACTGCAAGGGGAATGACGGAGGAGGCTAGTTGAATGAACAGTGAACGTACAGTATGTATCCAACCACATAGAGTCGAATTTCATATTTAGGCTTAGGCTTAGGCTTAGGCTTAGGCTTAGGCTTAGCCTTAGGCTTAGGCTTAGCCCTACCTTTACACAAAAGATAAGTATAGTATAGTACAAGGTACAGTATAGCTATGTGCTCTGTGTGAATGAAAGCAGGCCAACTGCAAGGGGAATGACGGAGGAGGCTAGTTGAATGAACAGTGAACGTACAGTATGTATCCAACCACATAGAGTCGAATTTCATATTTAGGCTTAGGCTTAGGCTTAGGCTTAGGCTTAGGCTTAGGCTTAGGCTTAGGCTTAGGCTTAGGCTTAGCCTTAGGCTTAGGCTTAGCCCTACCTTTACACAAAAGATAAGTATAGTATAGTACAAGGTACAGTATAGCTATGTGCTCTGTGTGAATGAAAGCAGGCCAACTGCAAGGGGAATGACGGAGGAGGCTATTTGAGTGAACAGTGAATGTACAGACGTACAGTACGTATCCAACCACATACAGTCGAATTTCATATTTAGGCTTAGGCTTAGGCTTAGGCTTAGGCTTAGGCTTAGGCTTAGGCTTAGGCTTAGCCTTAGCCTTAGGCTTAGCCCTACCTTTACACAAAAGATAAGTATAGTATAGTACAAGGTACAGTATAGTATAGCTATGTGCTCTGTGTGAATAAAAGTAGGCCAACTGCAAGGGGAATGACGGAGGAGGCTATTTGAGTGAATCAGCCCTATTTGTAAGTAGAAGACAGTGAACGTACAGTACGTATCCAACCACATACAGTCGAATTTCATATTTAGGCTTAGGCTTAGGCTTAGGCTTAGGCTTAGCCTTAGCCTTAGGCTTAGCCCTACCTTTACACAAAAGATAAGTATAGTATAGTACAAGGTACAGTATAGTATAGCTATGTGCTCTGTGTGAATAAAAGCAGGCCAACTGCAAGGGGAATGACGGAGGAGGCTATTTGAGTGAACAGTGAACGTACAGTACGTATCCAACCACATACAGTCGAATTTCATATTTAGGCTTAGGCTTAGGCTTAGGCTTAGGCTTAGCCTTAGCCTTAGGCTTAGCCCTACCTTTACACAAAAGATAAGTATAGTATAGTACAAGGTACAGTATAGTATAGCTATGTGCTCTGTGTGAATAAAAGCAGGCCAACTGCAAGGGGAATGACGGAGGAGGCTATTTGAGTGAACAGTGAACGTACAGTACGTATCCAACCACATCAGTCGAATTTTATATTTAGGCTTAGGCTTAGGCTTAGCCTTACCTTTACACAAAAGATAAGTATAGTATAGTACAAGGTACAGTATAGTATAGCTATGTGCTCTGTGTGAAGAAAAGCAGGCCAACTGCAAGGGGAATGACGGAGGAGGCTATTTGAGTGAACAGTGAAGTACAGTACGTATCCAACCACATACAGTCGAATTTCATATTTTAGGCTTAGGCTTAGGCTTAGGCTTAGGCTTAGGCTTAGGCTTAGCCTTAGCCTTAGGCTTAGCCCTACCTTTACACAAAAGATAAGTATAGTATAGTACAAGGTACAGTATACAGGGTGTTTCATAATATACTCTCCGGATGTTTGTGCTTATCTCCCCACCGGAGTGTCACATTCGAATGCGGTTTTTTGCGTTGAATAGCCAAGGTTCAACGTTGATGCAGCAAAATTTCAGCTTTCTAGGCCAACAGGAAGGGCTGAACAGCTCGATTTGCAAAGCGTCAATTTTCACACATTTTTCAGGCGGCCAGCTACAGATCGGCTCCGGTTTTTCTCTCTCAGTTTATCTCACCCAGTTTCTTTCCTTAGTTTTCCTTCCGCAGTATTCCCCCTCCCCAGTTTTTATCAGAGCAAAGTTTCGTAGGTTTTGTACTATACTATACTTATCTTTGTAGAGGTGGGCTTAGCTAAGGTAAGCAAGCCTAAGCCTACCTCAGCCTAGCCTAAGCCTAAGCTAAGCCTAAAAATATGAAATTCGATTATGTGGTTGGATACGTACTGTACGTTCATTGTTCACTCAAATAGCCTCCTCCGTCATTCCCCTGCAGTTGGCCTGCTTTTATTCACACAGAGAATAGCTATATATACTGTACCTTGTACTATACTTATTTTTGTATAAAGGTAGCGCTAAGGCTAAGGCTAAGCCTAAGCCTAAGCCTAAGCCTAAATATGAAATTCGACTGTATGTGGTTGGATACGTACTGTACGTTCACTGTTCACTCAAATAGCCTCCTCCGTCATTCCCCTTGCAGTTGGCCTGCTTTTATTCACACAGAGCACATAGCTATACTACAGGGTGTTTCATAATATACTCGCCGGATGTTTGTGCTTATATCTCCCCACCGGAGTGTCACATTCGAATGCGGTTTTTTGCGTTGAATAGCCAAGGCTTCAACGTTGATGCAGCCAAAATTTTAGCTTCCTATATTGCATTGTCATGGCGCTGTAAGCGGTCAAAGTTGCGGCGCCTTTTTGGCGCAAAACGGAGGCAGGGCACAGAGGCGGGGCAACGGATTTGCATTTTCGCTTTTTTCTCGCTCTTTCAAGTCTGTTCACCATTCCACGCTAACTTTTATGCATTTTTGAGCAGTCTTGTCGAAGGTAGACTTCAGTTTGATCACCATGGCATCAGCGTCCCAAGGAAAAGCTTGGATGACCGAATTTTGGCTGTAACACTGTTTGCTAAGTTCGAATCTGCAAGAGAAGTGGCATAGAGATAGAAAACTCTACCGAAACTTGTGCTCCAGATAAAAACTGGGGAGGGGAATACTGCGGAAGGAAAACTCAGGAAAGAAACTGGGTGAGATAAATAGAGAGAGAAAAACCGGAGCCGATCTTAGCTGGCCGCCTGGAAAAATGTGTGAAAATTGACGCTTTGCAAATCGAGCTGTTCGAGCCGCTTCCTGTTGGCCTAGAAAGCTGAAATTTTGGCTCATCAACGTTGAAGCCTTGGCTATTCAACGCAAAAAACCGCATTCGAATGTGACACTCCGGTGGGGAGATAAGACAAACATCCGGAGAGTATATTATGAAACACCCTGTATACTGTACCTTGTACTATACTATACTTATCTTTTGTGTAAAGGTAGGGCTAAGCCTAAGGCTAAGGCTAAGCCTAACCTAAGCCTAAGCCTAAGCCTAAGCCTAAGCCTAAAAATATGAAATTCGACTGTATGTGGTTGGATACGTACTGTACGTTCACTGTTCACTCAAATAGCCTCCTCCGTCATTCCCCTTGCAGTTGGCCTGCTTTTCTTCAACAGAGCACATAGCTATACTATACTGTACCTTGTACTATACTATACTTATCTTTTGTGTAAAGGTAAGGCTAAGCCTAAGCCTAAGCCTAAATATGAAATTCGACTGTATGTGGTTGGATACGTACTGTACGTTCACTGTTTTTCACTCAAATAGCCTCCTCCGTCATTCCCCTTGCAGTTGGCCTGCTTTTATTCACACAGAGCATATAGCTATACTATACTGTACCTTGTACTATACTATACTTATCTTTTGTGTAAAGGTAGGGCTAAGCCTAAGGCTAAGGTAAGCCTAAGCCTAAGCCTAAGGCCTAAGCCTAAATATGAAATTCGACTGTATGTGGTTGGATACGTACTGTACGTTCACTGCTCTTTAAATACTTTTCACTCAAATAGCCTCCTCCGTCATTCCCCTTGCAGTTGGCCTGCTTTGATTCACACAGAGCACATAGCTATACTATACTGTTCCTTGTGACTATACTATACTTATCTTTTGTGTATAGGTAAGGGCTAAGCCTAAGGCTAAGGCTAAGGCTAAGCCTAAGCCTAAGCCTAAGCCTAAATATGAAATTCGACTGTATGTGGTTGGATAACGTACTGTACGTTCGACTGTCTTCTACTTACAAATAGGGCTGATTCACTCAAATAGCCTCCTCCGTCATTCCCCTTGCAGTTGGCCTGCTTTTATTCACACAGAGCACATAGCTATACTATACTGTACCTTGTACTATACTATACTTATCTTTTGTGTAAAGGTAGGGCTAAGCCTAAGGCTAAGGCTAAGCCTAAGCCTAAGCCTAAGCCTAAGCCTAAGCTAAGGCTAAGTAAGCTAAGCTAAATATGAAATTCGACTGTATGTGGTTGGATACGTACTGTACGTTGTATTCATTGTTCACTCAAATAGCCTCCTCCGTCATTCCCCTTGCAGTTGGCCTGCTTTCATTCACACAGAGCACATAGCTATACTATACCTGTACTGTACTATACTTATCTTTTGTGTAAGGGTAGGGTAGTAGCTAAGGTAGTAAGCTAGCTAAGGCTAAGGCTAAGCCTAAGCCTAAGCCTAAGCCTAAATATGAAATTGACTGTATGTGGTTGGATACGTACTGTACGTTCACTGTTCACTCAATAGCCTCCTCCTGTCATTCCCCTTTGCAGTTGGCCTGCTTTTATTCACACAGAGCACATAGCAAGAGGGGGGGAGAGGAAAAGAGGAGAAAGAGGAGGAAAAAAGAAGAGAGGGAAGGGACCCAAAAAAACCAAACAAAAAGAAAAAAACAAAAGAAGAGAATAAAATAAAATATACTGTACCTTGTACTATACTATACTTATCTTTTGTGTAAAGGTAGGGCTAAGCCTAAGGTAAGGTAAGCCTAAGCCTAAGCCTAAGCCTAAGCCTAAGCCTAAATATGAAATTCGACTGTATGTGGTTGGATACATACTGTACGTTCACTGTTCTTACTCAAATAGCCTCCTCCGTCATTCCCCTTGCAGTTGGCCTGCTTTTATTCACACAGAGCACATAGATCTATACTGTACCTTGTACTATACTATACTTATCTTTTGTGTAAAGGTAAGGCTAAGCCTAAGCTAAGTAATATAAAATTGACTGTATGTGGTTGGATACGTACTGTACGTTCACTGTTCACTCAAATAGCCTCCTTCCGTCATTCCCTCTTGCAGTTGGCCTGCTTTCATATCACACAGAGCACATAGCTATACTATACTGTACCTTGTACTATACTATACTTATCTTTTGTGTAAAGGTAGGGCTAAGCCTAAGGCTAAGGAAAAAAGCTAAGCCTATGCCTAAGCCTAAGCCTAAGCCTAAATATGAAATTCGACTGTATGTGGTTGGATACGTACTGTACGTTCACTGTTCACTCAAATAGCCTCCTCCGTCATTCCCCTTGCAGTTGGCCTGCTTTTATTCACACAGAGCACATAGCTATACTATACTGTACCTTGTACTATACTATACTTATCTTTTGTGTAAAGGTAGGGCTAAGCCTAAGGCTAAGGCTAAGCCTAAGCCTAAGCCTAAGCCTAAGCCTAAGCCTAAGCCTAAATATGAAATTCGACTGTATGTGGTTGGATACGTACTGTACGTTCACTGTCTTCTACTTACAAATAGGGCTGATTCACTCAAATAGCCTCCTCCGTCATTCCCCTTGCAGTTGGCCACACAGAGCACATAGCTATACTATACTGTACCTTGTACTATACTATACTTATCTTTTGTGTAAAGGTAGGGCTAAGCCTAAGGCTAAGCCTAAGCCTAAGCCTAAGCCTAAGCCTAAGCCTAAGCCTAAGCCTAAGCCTAAATATGAAATTCGACTGTATGTGGTTGGATACGTACTGTACGTTCATTGTTCACTCAAATAGCCTCCTCCGTCATTCCCCTTGCAGTTGGCCTGCTTTTATTCACACAGAGCACATAGCTATACTATACTGTACCTTGTACTATACTTATCTTTTGTGTAAAGGTAGCGCTAAGGCTAAGGCTAAGCCTAAGCCTAAGCCTAAGCCTAAATATGAAATTCGACTGTATGTGGTTGGATACGTACTGTACGTTCACTGTTCACTCAAATAGCCTCCTCCGTCATTCCCCTTGCAGTTGGCCTGCTTTTATTCACACAGAGCACATAGCTATACTACAGGGTGTTTCATAATATACTCGCCGGATGTTTGTGCTTATATCTCCCCACCGGAGTGTCACATTCGAATGCGGTTTTTTGCGTTGAATAGCCAAGGCTTCAACGTTGATGCAGCCAAAATTTTAGCTTCCTAGATTGCATTGTCATGGCGCTGTAAGCGGTCAAAGTTGCGGCGCCTTTTTGGCGCAAAACGGAGGCAGGGCACAGAGGCGGGGCAACGGATTTGCATTTTCGCTGTTTTCTCGCTCTTTCAAGTCTGTTCACCATTCCACGCAACCTTGTATGCATTTTTGAGCAGTCTTGTCGAAGGTAGACTTCAGTTTGATCACCATGGCATCAGCGTCCCAAGGAAAAGCTTGGATGACCGAATTTTGGCTGTAACACTGTTTGCTAAGTTCGAATCTCAAGAGAAGTGGCATAGAGATATAAAACTCTACCGAAACTTGTGCTCCAGATAAAAACTGGGGAGGGGAATACTGCGGAAGGAAAACTAAGGAAAGAAACTGGGTGAGATAAACTGGAGAGAGAAAAACCGGAGCCGATCTGTAGCTGGCCGCCTGGAAAAATGTGTGAAAATTGACGCTTTGCAAATCGAGCTGTTCGAGCCGCTTCCTGTTGGCCTAGAAAGCTGAAATTTTGGCTGCATCAACGTTGAAGCCTTGGCTATTAACGCAAAAAACCGCATTCGAATGTGACACTCCGGTGGGGAGATAAGCACAAACATCCGGAGAGTATATTATGAAACACCCTGTATACTGTACCTTGTACTATACTATACTTATCTTTTGTGTAAAGGTAGGGCTAAGCCTAAGGCTAAGGCTAAGCCTAAGCCTAAGCCTAAGCCTAAGCCTCAGCCTAAGCCTAAATATGAAATTCGACTGTATGTGGTTGGATACGTACTGTACGTTCACTGTTCACTCAAATAGCCTCCTCCGTCATTCCCCTTGCAGTTGGCCTGCTTTTCTTCACACAGAGCACATAGCTATACTATACTGTACCTTGTACTATACTATACTTATCTTTTGTGTAAAGGTAAGGCTAAGCCTAAGCCTAAGCCTAAATATGAAATTCGACTGTATGTGGTTGGATACGTACTGTACGTTCACTGTTCACTCAAATAGCCTCCTCCGTCATTCCCCTTGCAGTTGGCCTGCTTTTATTCACACAGAGCACATAGCTATACTATACTGTACCTTGTACTATACTATACTTATCTTTTGTGTAAAGGTAGGGCTAAGCCTAAGGCTAAGGCTAAGCCTAAGCCTAAGCCTAAGCCTAAGCCTAAATATGAAATTCGACTGTATGTGGTTGGATACGTACTGTACGTTCACTGTTCACTCAAATAGCCTCCTCCGTCATTCCCCTTGCAGTTGGCCTGCTTTTATTCACACAGAGCACATAGCTATACTATACTGTACCTTGTACTATACTATACTTATCTTTTGTGTAAAGGTAGGGCTAAGCCTAAGGTAAGTAAGTAGTAAGCTAGTAAGTAGATGTGGATGATGTATGTGGTGAAGTAAGTACGTATCCAACCACATAAGTCAATTTCACAGGCTTAGGCTTAGGCTTAGGCTTAGGCTTAGGCTTAGGCTTAGTAGCTCTTAGGCTTAGCCCTACCTTTACACAAAAGATAAGTATAATATAAGTACAAGGTACAGTATAGTATAGCTATGTGCTCTGTGTGGAATAAAAGTAGGCCAACTGCAAGGGGAATGAGCGGAGGAGGTATTTTGAGTGAATCAGCCCTATTTGTAAGTCAAAGACAGTGAACGTACAGTACGTATCCAACCACATACAGTCGAATTTCATATTTAGGCTTAGGCTTAGGCTTAGGCTTAGGCTTAGGCCTTAGCTCTTAGGCTTAGCCCTACCTTTACACAAAAGATAAGTATAGTATAGTACAGAGGTACAGTATAGTATATGCTATGTGCTCTTGTGTGTAATAAAAGCAGGCCAACTGCAAGGGGAATGACGGAGGAGGCTATTTGAGTGTAGAGTGAAAGTAGAGTTGGTATCCAACCACATACAGTCGAATTTCATATTTAGGCTTAGGTTAGGCTTAGGCTTGGCTTAGGCTTAGGCTTAGCCTTAGCCTTAGGCTTAGCCCTACCTTTACACAAAAGATAAGTATAGTATAGTACAGGGTACAGTATAGTATAGCTATGTGCTCTGTGTGAATAAAAGCAGGCCAACTGCAAGGGGAATGACGGAGGAGGCTATTTGAGTGAACAGTGAACGTACAGTACGTATCCAACCACATACAGTCGAATTTCATATTTAGGCTTAGGCTTAGGCTTAGCCTTACCTTTACACAAAAGATAAGTATAGTATAGTACAAGGTACAGTATAGTATAGCTATGTGCTCTGTGTGAAGAAAAGCAGGCCAACTGCAAGGGGAATGACGGAGGAGGCTATTTGAGTGAACAGTGAACGTACAGTACGTATCCAACCACATACAGTCGAATTTCATATTTAGGCTTAGGCTGAGGCTTAGGCTTAGGCTTAGGCTTAGGCTTAGCCTTAGCCTTAGGCTTAGCCCTACCTTTACACAAAAGATAAGTATAGTATAGTACAAGGTACAGTATACAGGGTGTTTCATAATATACTCTCCGGATGTTTGTGCTTATCTCCCCACCGGAGTGTCACATTCGAATGCGGTTTTTTGCGTTGAATAGCCAAGGCTTCAACGTTGATGCAGCCAAAATTTCAGCTTTCTAGGCCAACAGGAAGCGGCTCGAACAGCTCGATTTGCAAAGCGTCAATTTTCACACATTTTTCCAGGCGGCCAGCTACAGATCGGCTCCGGTTTTTCTCTCTCCAGTTTATCTCACCCAGTTTCTTTCCTTAGTTTTCCTTCCGCAGTATTCCCCTCCCCAGTTTTTATCTGGAGCACAAGTTTCGGTAGAGTTTTCTATCTCTATGCCACTTCTCTTGCAGATTCGAACTTAGCAAACAGTGTTACAGCCAAAATTCGGTCATCCAAGCTTTTCCTTGGGACGCTGATGCCATGGTGATCAAACTGAAGTCTACCTTCGACAAGACTGCTCAAAAATGCATAAAAGTTAGCGTGGAATGGTGAACAGACTTGAAAGAGCGAGAAAAAAGCGAAAATGCAAATCCGTTGCCCCGCCTCTGTGCCCTGCCTCCGTTTTGCGCCAAAAAGGCGCCGCAACTTTGACCGCTTACAGCGCCATGACAATGCAATCTAGGAAGCTAAAATTTTGGCTGCATCAACGTTGAAGCCTTGGCTATTCAACGCAAAAAACCGCATTCGAATGTGACACTCCGGTGGGGAGATATAAGCACAAACATCCGGCGAGTATATTATGAAACACCCTGTAGTATAGCCCAATAACAAGAATGGCCTCGCACGGAAATGAAGTCCGCAACTATTTGTCCACAAGTAGATAACTCAGTCCATACCAACATCTACTTGTGGACATTTCGCAGAGATGTCACATTTCTCCACAAGAGTGCCGACGCAGTGGAGTGACTTGTTCCATACAAAGTTGTGGAAAAGTAGTCGCTTTTATCGGGGGTTTTTTAGGGTAGTTGCGCAAATTTTACTCGTGAACCATCGTTTTTTTTAAGATTTAGCTCTGGATTAATACTCCAGAGCAAAAACTAGCTGTGGAGATAGACTCCATAATAAAATTTCTCTGTGGACTTAACTCCATAGCTCTATGGAGGTAGACTCCATAATGAAATGGCCCTATGGACTTTACTCCATTGCCTCTGGAACTTACTCCATTGCGTATCGAAAATTTTGATGTGGAGCAATATGTGAGATATTTTTGCACTGGACAGTAGTTCCAGAGAAGAACTGAGCTGTGGAGACAGTAATCCATAATAAAATGATAAAATGGCACTGTGGACCAGACTCCATTGAGCAATAAATATTTTACTGTGGACTATTTGTCGAGAACGTTGTGCTACACAAAACACGTGCACCGTGGAGTGTGACTCACTGGTGACTCCTTGGAGTGAACTGTCCACAACATTTGCAATGGACTGCATCAAAATTTTACTTTTTTTCAGACCAATTCCACAGCTGTTTTTCCACAGCCTTAACTATGTAAATGACAAATTTTACTCCAGAGCAGTTTTGGTGCTCTGGACATACATCTATTTGTGGACTTTTCAAGGAGATGTCACTTTTCTCCACAGAACTGACCTGTGGATAAAAGTAACATCTACCTGAAAAATGTCATTCCAGAAGAACGCAATATTGCGTCCAATCTCAGTTAATGGGATAGCTATGTGCTCTGTGTGAATAAAAGCAGGCCAACTGCAAGGGGAATGACGGAGGAGGCTATTTGAGTGAACAGTGAACGTACAGTACGTATCCAACCACATACAGTCGAATTTCATATTTAGGCTTAGGCTTAGGCTTAGGCTTAGCCTTAGCCTTAGCGCTACCTTTATACAAAAGATAAGTATAGTACAAGGTACAGTATAGTATAGCTATGTGCTCTGTGTGAATAAAAGCAGGCCAACTGCAAGGGGAATGACGGAGGAGGCTATTTGAGTGAACAATGAACGTACAGTACGTATCCAACCACATACAGTCGAATTTCATATTTAGGCTTAGGCTTAGGCTTAGGCTTAGGCTGAGGCTTAAGCTTAGGCTTAGGCTTAGCCTTAGGCTTAGCCCACCTTTACACAAAAGATAAGTATAGTATAGTACAAGGTACAGTATAGTATAGCTATGTGCTCTGTGTGAATAAAAGCAGGCCAACTGCAAGGGGAATGACGGAGGAGGCTATTTGAGTGAACAGTGAACGCACAGTACGTATCCAACCACATACAGTCGAATTTCATATTTAGGCTTAGGCTTAGGCTTAGGCTTAGGCTGAGGCAGAGGCTTAGGCTTAGGCTTAGGCTTAGCCTTAGCCTTAGGCTTATGCTTAGCCCTACCTTTACACAAAAGATAAGTATAGTATAGTACAAGGTAGTATAGCTATGTGCTCTGTGTGAATGAAAGCAGGCCAACTGCAAGGGGAATGACGGAGGAGGCTATTTGAGTGAACAGTGAATGTACAGACGTACAGGTACGTATCCAACCACATACAGTCGAATTTCATATTTAGGCTTAGGCTTAGGCTTAGGCTTAGGCTTAGCCTTAGCTTAGGCTTAGGCTTAGCCTTACCTTTACACAAAAGATAAGTATAGTATAGTACAAGGTACAGTATAGCTATGTGCTCTGTGTGAATGAAAGCAGGCAAACTGCAAGGGGAATGACGGAGGAGGCTATTTGAGTGAAAAGTGAACGTACAGTACGTATGCAACCACATACAGTCGAATTTCATATTTAGGCTTAGGCTTAGCTCTACGTATGTGCAAAGTATGGTAACTTTCGTGCATAATGTACCGAATCCGTCATTATTTTTTAGACAATCCCTGGGTGTGCGACCAGCGATTGGCCTGGTTCCGGCAGTGGCTCCGGGACAATATCGATATTCAGATCGACAAGCCCGGCTGTCTGGCCGTCTG